>PVHN010008778.1:38286-56910 GCA_004024685.1 Dipodomys stephensi
GTGGCATACACACACACACACACACACACACACACACACACACACACTCATTAGGAAATGGAAAGACCTGGAAAAAATTATATTAGGTGAAGCAAGCCAGGCCCAAAGAAACATAGGTTCCATGGTTTCTCTTATTTGCAATAACTAGTATAAGTCTAGGACAAGCAGAAAAGGTCAAAAGCTATGTCCATATGGCCAGATAAGATGATGTTAAGTGAAATGAACCCCAAGATAGGAACACAACTGGTTTTTTCTTTCTTGCTATTGTGTTTAACCTATTTAAAATGTACTATGTGAGGTTTTGTTTCTTTTGTATGTTCTTCCCCTATGGTATAACCCCTGTTTTTACTGTATTTGATGTCAATGCCCTACATCTTGTATATACATTTTTATAATTTGAGGAGTGGAAAGGAAATAACAAAATGCTGAAATAAGGGTACAGATTGACACATTGTAACAATGAGATGGAGGAGACACTATGTTGAAAAGGAACTTTACAACTTGGGGTGGGGAGGGAGGAGTTGGGCAGGTGGGGAGGGAAGGGATGGTAGAGGAAAAACAAAGGAGGAGGTAACAATGTTTGATAGGAAATGTACTCATTACCTTACTCCTATAACTGTAATCCCTCTATACAGTATTTCTACAATTAAAAAAGTTTAAAAATGCAAAACACCACATAAATGCTGAAAGAATTGTCTTCTTAAAAGATATATTTATCCAGTTATATGCATGTATTTCTAAGAAAAATAAATTAAGATAAACATGAAAAAAGAAAGAGAAAGAAAGAAGGAAAGAAAGAAAGAAAGGAAGGAAGGAATGAGGGAGGGAGGGAGGAAGGAAGAAAGGAAGGAGAAAGGAGGGAGAGAGGAAGGAAGGAAGGAAGGAAGGAAGGAAGGAAGGAAGGAAGGAAGGGAGGGAGGGAGGGAGGGAGGGACAAAAGGAGAGAAAGATTGATTTGAAAGGAAGGAAGGAAGAAAGGCAGTAGGATTTCCATGTTAGATCCCCAAGATGTAAACTGTCTTTGAACACATGAGACCTGACTTAGAGTCAGGTCTATATGACTAGAACATTTTTAGGGGCATAGGCTACAGTTGGCTGGGGTTGAAGGAATAATAACCAAGCTCCGGCCTATTTTTATAGCTCCACTTGTTAAACATCAACAAGACGGAATGAAAAGTTCAAACTTCATTGAGTTAAAAAAGCATGCTATGTTCGGAACTGTAGCTATAAAATAAGTTGATGGGAGTTCTCTGTTAACTGGCAAGAGTGTATGTGTTAACACGAGCAAATGAACGCCAGCAGCAGTGTTGATATTTGTCTACCATAACTGGGCAATGTCATTCATTCAACAATTCTAAGCTCATTTCCTCCATTTCCCCAATTGTGGCAAGACTCAAAAGCATGTAATGTTGCTGCTAAACTAGAAAATATGATGTAAATATTGATTATGTTATGCCATTGTGCACAGCTAATGACTTAGGGTATTTTTTTATTTTTTATTGTGAAAATACTGTACAGAGGGGTTACAATTACATGAGCAAGATAATGAGTACATTTCTTATCAAGCATTGTTGCCTCCTCCAACTTAGGGTATTTCTAGATCTTCAGAGTCTTATGCTGTATTATATGATGATTAAACAATTGTATTTAAAAAAAATTGCAGCCAGGCATTGGTGGTTCACACCTGTAATTCTAGCTAATCAGGAGGCTGAGATTGGAAGATTGTGGTTCAAAGCTAGATCAGACAGTAAACTCTGTGGAACTCTTATCTCCAAATAACCACCAGAAAACCAGAAGTGGAATTGTGGCTTAAGTGGTAAAATGCAAGCCTTGAGTAAAAAGAGCTCAGGACAGTGCCCAGGCTCTGAGGTCAAGCTCCATGACTGACAAAAAATATCCATGGCACAATTGAAAAAGAATTATAATTAATATAACCAGATAATAGAGCTTGAGGAGCTTAGTACAGTTTTTTAAAATGGGAAATTTTTAAGTTTCACCTTAATGTTTCAGTAATACATATAGTTTTCATACCTGTTTTTAACCTAGATGCTTTTCATGTTTTCATTTAAAAGATTTTAATATGGTTAAAAGCTAAATAACAAATTGAGGGGAGGGGGGGAAACGCTAAATAACAAATTGAATAATCAAGGATGAATTTTTGCTCTATGCGTTTTTTTGAAATAGCATTTGGCTCTCCTTCATATCAAAAAGACATGAAGGATTGTAAATTTTTGGATCTAGGGCACACAGCTCAATTTCAAAATGAAACACTTAGTGCTTTAATTTTTAATGTTTCCATTCCTCAAAAGCTAATAGAAATCATGCAAAGCAATAACTCTCACAGTACTTTAAATACCTCAGCATGTAGTGAGTGTTCTCTGTGCGTGTATAACTAAAGTTTTACCAAGATCATATGGGAACTCTTTAAAAAAACTTACTGTACATTGATTTAAAACACAGGAACTAGGAAATTTATGAATTTGCAGACACAGGTGGAAATACTAGAAAACAAGCAGTCAGTGGTTGTGTTGTTCATACTACATTAAATTTTCAAAGTAAGTCGATTTTGTCACAGATTCTAGTAACTACTGAATGGCTGTAGAAGTTTTGGTTGGAGGGCAGGGGCAGAGGATGAGGGTCTGAGGCAAACGGATAGATGAGTCTAGTCTCCTATATCGTTTTGGTATGTCCTCATTTGCATACGAACCTATTCTTAACATCCATGTCAATCTTCTATAGATAGAGACATCTATAGAAAACTGGTTAGCTCCCAGCTCTCATTCCTCACCAACAGGCCAGAGAACATTTGTGTAAATCAGTTCAGCAGCAGTTCCCTCTGTCCTCATTATTTGCAGAGAAATCAGGGCAAAGCACACTGGTGAATAAAAATAGACAGTGTTCCCTGGCTGTTTCTCTGGCCCTGTATTCACCTCCATCAGGGATGCAAAGTGTAGGATGCATCTTCCCTCTTCATCTTCAAGCTTCGTCCCAGGACCAAAAGAAAAAAAAAAAGCAAGCTATGCCTTAGATACACATTCCACTCCCATTGGGACCACTGCTTTTCATCCAAAGAGGTACTCTTCTTTACAGCAGTCAATTACTGTGTCTGTCTCTGTGCCTGGCTCTGGCTAAAATTTGGAAACACTGAAGTTTGACAAGGACATATTGACTTTTACAAAGGCTGTAGTATCATGGAAAGGCTTGCCAACCAAGGCCGGTTGAGCTTCCTGCAAATCAGTAGGGACTTGTAATGGTCTCTATGCTGAGTCACAGACAATATATCCCCATTTGGTTTTGATTGGGCGGCACCTAATATCTAACTTCTAAATAAAACATTGATGTACCAAAAATGTGTCAACATTTATATCACTACCTTAGTAAGAAAGGATTCAGAGGGAAATCAATCAATATTTGGAAAGAAGAGCTTTGCTCTGTCTGTTCTTTGTAAAGGTCAAGGAAATGGGTAAAGCTCTACCTCAAAGGGAATTGTCTTCTGTCCTGCAGCTAAAAATAGTTCCTGAAGAGAGTGTAGAAAGATGTTCAGCTGTTGGAACTAAGTCCTGTTCACTGTGTCTTAAATATACTGCAAGGAAGAGAGACTCTTCACAATCCCATGTCTTGGAATCTGGTACCCCCATATTCTCAGACAGGGACAACAAGTACTGCCCTCATCCCTGCTGAGACAAGAAAGAAGACTATGACCAAATTGAAGCTTCTATAAGATACCTATAACATACTCACAGAACTACCTATTAGATACTCACAGAACTTATCACCAAGACCAAGATATAGTTATCGTCTTAGAGAAATGAGAAAAGTACTCAAAACTTGTACTATGTAACAACTCGGACAATAATTTGCATTTAGGTAAACCAAAGGACTGGTATTACATTGCTTTTGCCTTTCCCTAATTCTCCTTATGAATTCTCAACTTAGAGCCAAACTCCATGTACAGGTAACACACTATACTGCCAGCCATCACAGCTTCAAGGTCATAATTATCATATCTGAACTGTGGATATTTTATTAATATCACTATCAATGAAACCACCTTTAGCTAATTTTCATTTCTTCACACACACACACACACACACACACACACACACACACACACAATCTGTAAAACAGATTCAGCAATAACATCAGTGAACAAAGAATTGGCAAAGTATACTAACTGGCTACACACCAACAAAGTTATAAGTAGTCACTTCAAGTTAGGTTATCAAGGAAATGTCCTAAAGAAAGCACAGTTGTCAAAGCTAAGTCCTTCTGCTTACCTGCCTCTGTATTTGTTTACTGCCTGAGCAAAGTCCCAGGCAGCCAGGTACAAGAATACAAAGCTCCTTGGAGGATGGAAGGGACGCCGGGTGTCCTCTGAGCTGCGATCTCAATTGCGATGCTTTTCATGTAGCTGAAATAGCTCGAGTGCTCTGTGACTCTCTCAGTACTGAGAGCTGCTCCTGGCTCTGGGCTGAAGGGGAACTCAGTTTAAGGCTAAGTGTTAAAGAGAATTCCTGTCATAGCTCACAGTTGTTCTTCCTAAATATAGAGTTTGATACAAGCCATACACTGACTGCCTCCAAAAGGCTTGACCGCGAGGAAGGCAGGGCTCAAATGTCAGCCGGGAGGTGGCTACGATATCTTACTGCCTTCCTCATCTTCCAGAAGAGACTGGCTATGTTTTGTCACATTTTCTAAAAAGGTAGAATGAACTTCGGAAAGTAGGAAAAGTCTGTCTTTAGCTTTATTACCTAGAAGCCAAAAGATAAGGAATGTTCAATAAAAAAGTGGGGGAAGGTAGCCAGGTTGCTGCTAGCAAACAGTGCTTGAAACCTAGTTTGGTCACTGGGGAGCTGTTAAAATTATTTAATGATCAGCACTCAATAAGCACTTTCCAAGTGATGACAATTATCCCATCTCATTGAGCTACATGGTATTGCCCTTTTTATAGGTCAAACAGGATGGTAGACAGACCAGCTGCTGTGTTCGTTCATTGGGCTCTACTGCCTCTACTGGCGGCACTGACTTTGATGATACGGGGGCAGGCAGAATGTTTTCAGGTTTTTTTTTTCCTTTCTTTCTTTTCTTTAAAATATATTTAAGTAGATGTACGAAGGGATCGCAACTCAACATATCGATTTATAAGTACAATGCATCTTGATCAGTGTCAGTCCTTCTATTCTCTCCCATCTCTACCAATTCCATCCATACCCCACCAAGTTAGATCTTTTTAGACAGAATACTCCAAATCCTAAAGCACATGTTCTTTTTTTTTTTTTTAATGTGCCAGTATTAGGGCTTGAACTCAGGGCCACGGTGCATTCCCCTAAGTTTTTTTTGCTCAAGTCTAGCACTGTGCCTCGTGAGCCACAGCTCTATTTCTGGCTTATTGGTAGTTGATTGACGATAACAGTCTCAGAGATTTTCGTTCCCGGGCTAGCTGCAAATTGCAATCCTCACATCTCAGCCTCCTGAGTAGCTAAGATTGCAGTCATGAGCCACCAACACCCAGCCATGATTATCATTATATTTTTTTGTCAGTCGTGGGGCTTGAACTCAGGGCCTGGGCACTGTCCTTGAGCTCTTCAACTCAAGGCTAGCACTTTACCATTTGAGCCACAGCACCACTCCTAGTTTTCTGGTGGGTTATATGTCTCAGGGACATTCCTGCCCGGGCTGGCTTTGGACCACTATCCTCAGATCTTAGCCTCCTGAGTAACTAGGATTACAGGTGTGAGCCACTGGTGCCGGGCTGTGATCATTATTTTTAATATGACTTTTAATTTTGTTTAACTTCTCCACTCGCTGAAACTTCACTTCAGGAGAAGTATTCAACAAAAAGTATAGGCTTAGCCAGACACTGATGGCTCACGCCTGTAATCCTAGCTGCTACCCTCAGTAGGCTGAAATCTGAATATTGTAGTTCAAAGCCTGCTCAGGCAGGAAAGTTTGTAAAACTCATCTCCACTTAATCATCAAAAAAGCCAGAAGTAGGCTGGGAATGTGGCTTAGTGGTAGAGTGCCTAGCCTAGTATGCATGAAGCCCTGGGTTCCATTACTCAGTAACACATAAATAGAAAAGGCTGGAAGTGGCTCTGTGACTCACATGGTAGAGTGCTAGCCTTGAGCACAGAGAAGCTCAGGGAGAGTCCAGGCCCTGACTTCAAGCCCCAGCACTGGCAATAAAAAGCCAGAAGTAGAGCTGTGGCTCAGGTGGTAGAGAGCTAGGCTTGAACACAGAAGCTCAGGGACAGTGCTCAGACCCTGCGTTCAATCCCTAGAAGAGGCACCAAAGAAAAAAAATTGTACCAAAACAGTAACTCCTCTGTACATCACCTTTATAATGTCAATTTAAAAAAATTGGACAGACTTAAAATCCACCTACTGGATGAAAGTGAGCTCTATGTCAAAGGCCCTGACAGCACACTGAGCCACTGAACTGGTAGCAGAAACCACTGCCCACCAGTCATGTTACATGAGGAAAAGCTTCCATTTCTGAGATGCTAAGAACAAGTTTCTCTTCCCTGAAGCTGAGTGCATTCTAAACAAAAGCAGTTGGCTTTTGTGGGGAGGGAGCTTGTGGAAAGATAAACAACTTTCTGGGAATTTAGGAAGTCAGCAGATTATTGGAGTTTATTTTAACTTAAGGTTCACAATTAAGTTCTGTTATTTATGGGCTGTGGGGGGAGATGTGTTACTGAGGATTGAACTCTCAGGGCCTCAAACTTACTAGGCAGGTACTCTACCACTTGAGCCATGCCTCCAATCCCTTTTTGCATTGGTTATCTTCAAGATAGGGTTTCAGTTTATGCTTAGGCCCAGCCTGGATTTTGATCACACTGCATGTGGTTGCCCACAGCTCTGGAGATGATAGGAAAACGTAGCTCTAAGCAGCCATTGTACTTCTCCCATATCTTGGATAAAAGGTGCAAGCCACTGCATTTAGTCATTGGTTGAAATGGAGTGTCCTGAACTTTTTTGCCTGGACTGGCCTCAAACTGATCTACATCTTCCAAATAGCTAGGATTACAAGCTTGAGCCACTGTGTCTAGCTCATGTGCTAGTTTTTTTTGTTGTTGTTTTGTGTGTAGGTTTTTTGGGGTTTTTTGTCAGTCGTGGGGCCTGAACTCTAGGCCTGGGCGCTGTCTCTCAACTCTTCAGCTCAAGGCTAATGCTCTACCACTTGAGCTAGAGCACCATGTCCAGCTTTTTTTTCTGCTTATGTGGTGCTGAGGAATCGAACCCAGGGTCTCATGCATGCAAGACAATCACTCTACCACTGAGCCACTTTCCCACTCCCATGTGCTACTTTTTATTAGCACAAATTAATCCTACAAAGGGTTTTCATTGTGATCATTACTTACATGCATATAATATACTTGGATAAAATCCACCTCCTCTGTATTATTCTTTCTTATTTCCCTCTCTTTTTCCCCCTCCTTTTCAATTCCACACTATTGTGAAAAGGGCTGTCTTTAAAATTCAGTTTAGACATCGAGACTTTGACAACATGCAGTGCTAAAAGTGAATTTGCTCATGCACTGTAGAAGAAAACATAGTAAACGCCTTAATATTTCCCTAGGGCTTTGGCTGCTCTGATGTTTTCAGAATTCTTTACCAGATAAAAGAAGGCATCACTCCATGGACCAGTGGCAACAATGACCCTCTGTGTGTGTGTGTGTGTGTGTGTGTGTGTGTGTGTGTGTGTGTGTGTGTGTGAGAGAGAGAGAGAGAGAGAGAGAGAGAGAGAGAGAGAGGGAGAGGGAGGGAGGGAGGGAGACTGGGGTTTGCACTCAGGACCTCACTCTTGCTCTTGCTCTCTCACTTGAGATTCTGTACCACCTCCCAGCTCTGCTTTGTTTTCCAGATCATTGGCATTTTTGCCTGAGGTAGCCTCATACCTCAACCTTTTCCCTGCCACATAGATGAAATGACAAGCCTAAGCCACCGTGCCGTTTTTATCCATTGTCCTGCAATCAGCCCACACATTTTGCCACAGTCCTCTTGCCCTAACAACCCCTCCATAGCCACTGATGGAGGAACATGCTCCTGGTAGCAATGCACAACCAGGGTATAGCTGCCACTGTGGGAAGACGTGGGCTGCACAACAAGGGCTCTATTGGTCAAAGGGACAGACACCTAAAGGGAACTCTTTTAAGCAAGGTGGGGGCAGATACTTAGGATGCCATTTCTCAGTGTCTCCTCTACCTACTGGAATTCTCTACAGCCCTAAGCCGTTGTCACTACACTGTCAGCCTCAGACCTCAAAAACCCAAATCTCTCTTGTTCTCTCCATTGGAGCTTTCTCTGTTATCAGGCAGCAGTAGGCCATGGCCCATAATTGCCAAGCAGAAACACCCTAAGGACAGTCTCAGCCAATGGGGATGCAAGCTGACTAATGAACTCTTTCAGTCCTCCAGTCAGATGAATCCAAAATACAGTCTATGATTACCTAGAGGTTCCTGGCAAGATTGAGTCCCAGTCACCTACAGTGAAGAGCTGCTTATTAATATGACCTCTTGGCTTTCTTTCCCCCTGCCTCGCTTCCCCATTCCCTAGCTTATATTCTTTGGGATCATTCCTCAAGTAATCCACTCGCAACTGCATCCCTAGCTCAGCAGGTGGAGTTGAGGCAACTGCAAACCGGACAAAAGGGTTCGGTGAGAAGGCTGCTAAAGCAACAGGAAGAGCAGGAGATCAGGTGGGGCCCAGACATAACCAGAACCAAGAGCTCAGATCTCATTTGGAGTGATGAATCTGTTTTCCCAACGCCAGCCTTAAAGAGCCTAGAAGTCTGATTGTTTCAGCCGGAACCAATTACCCAGTAAGCTAGGGCAAGGTCATCTAGCATACAGAAGGCCACTGGGATTTACACCTGTGGATGACGTCCTTCCCAGAGATGAGAAGAGTTGTGAACTTAGTGGTCCTCCCAAAAGGATCTCTTAGAAGCACAAGGAGCCAAGTGCTTTCCTTGAGTGATTGCCATAACTACCTGGAATTTCTATTACCGTTCCCAGTGTACAGTGCCCATAAAAATGTACACCTGCTATGAGGGAAATCCTGGGCACACTCCAGCTCATACCAGGTGAGTAAGTGACAATTAACTGGGCTCAAGGACATAATGAGACAGGCAAGATGGGAGGGTATGGAAAACTGGGAGCCAGAGAATACAAAAAGTGTATAAGAGGCGGCTTGAAACTTTTGTTCGTATTTCACCAAAGTAGAGATGGCCAAAGAAGGGGGAAGATGGGGATTGTTGGCCAAACCAAAATTTATGCCTTCACTCCACCCTCACTATAGTGAAAATACACTAGGTTATCTAGTTAATCCATACACCAGTGTTCAATTGCAAAGTGCTTTCATTTGTATCATTATATTCAGTCCTTCCAACAACTCTGTGCATTAGGTGGTATAATTCCCATTTTATTTATTTTTGGTATGTTTTTTATTGCATGAGGATTGGGGTTCGATTCTTCAGCACCACATAAGCAGAAGAAACCAGAAGTGGCACTGTGGCTCAAGTGGTAGAGCGCTAGCTTTGAGCTGAGGAGCTGAGGGACAGCGCCCAGGCCCAGAGTTCAGGTCCCATGACCTACCAAAAAAAAGCTAACTCCCATTTTATAGATCAGTAAGTCAAGGCTCAGACTATTAAGTCAGAGCCTGTTTCAACTCTCCAATGTGCTGCTCTCTCCTGTTATACCACAGCACCCTCAAGGAACCACACTCCCACGTACTTGACATAAGCACATATGAGTACAATATTTGTTAGGATGTAGCTGGTTGCAATTAACAAAATACTTGGCACAATCACTAGTCATATAGATGACTCAAGGGGGCTGTGGTTATAACAAGCAGACAGAAGAAAATTAAATAACAAATTACAATTAGGAGATTTAAAATAAAAAACTAGCTGACCGATGAAAACACTTTTTATTTCCTATAATATTTACTTTTGTGATACATTATAGTTTGGGCAGTATGACTCTGATCAAAGCAATGCTTATTTTTAATCCAGGAGAGCAGGTGATGAGGCTGATCCCTTGGGACACATGGTGTGTGATGATATCACTCCTTCCCTCACAAATGCTGGTACATTAAGAAAAAAAAAATACTGGTATGGCCAGGCACTAATAGCTCACATATGTAACCCTAGCTATTCAGAGGCTAGATTCAGAGGATCTGATTTGAAAACTAGCCTGGGCAGCCATCTCCAATTACCTATCAAAATGCTGGACTAGAGGTATGGCTCAAGTGGTAGAGCATCAGCTATGAGCAAGAAAGCTGAGCAAGAGCTCAAGGCCCTGAGTTCACATCCCAATAAGGACAAAGCATGAATAAACCCCACCGGTATGCAACTGTAACCCTGCCACTCACCTCATTCCTACCTGGCCAATCCAGGTAGCTTTGGCAAAAAAGAATTATGTTTTTTTTCTAGAATATCTATATAGTTAGACCAAATTTCATAAAGTATAGGTGATTTTGTTTTAAAATATATAATCAGTTGAGAGTAGTAAACATATAGCACATTACAATATTGATGAAAACCAACTAATGAGATAGAGGGTTTGGGGCAGGGATATTGGCTGTAGTTCTTCATACCTTAACATCAGATAATGGGACTACCTACATACCCAGGACCAGTTGATTTTATAAAAAAGGATGGAGAGGGGCTGGGAAGATGGCTCAGTGGTAGAGTGCTTGCCTTGCATGCCTGAGGCCCTGGGTTCGATTCCTTAGCACCACATAAGCAAAAAAGAAAAAAGCCGGAGGTGGCGCTGTGGCTCAAGTGGTAGAGCGCTAGCCTTGAGCTGAAGAGCTGAGGGGCAGCGCCCAGGCCCAGAGTTCAGGCTCCACTACCGGACCCAAAAAAAAAAAAAAAGGATGGAGAAAATATTTATTATCAGAGAAAATACATGTTTCAGGTATGGTCAGCTAAATGACAGAGACTTTTTAAAAACTCAGTATTGGCATGAATTCCTTTTTTCTCCCCATATTGACAGTAACCTTATTTCTCTATGCACAGAATAATACAATATCATCAATTTGAATCAATTGTTTACTGCCATAACACTTTTGTATTAGGGCAAGATATACATTTGGTATTATAGATTACAACAAAAAACCCAATGACATGAAGATATTTTCCTTTTCTATGGTCTAGACTTGTATAGTGCTGCAGATAATTTTTGGGAAAATTGTTATTACTAAAGACAGGTTGCTCTATTCTACAATCAGCCTCTTATTGTATGTGTTGCTACTGGGGCTCAAACTCAGAGCTTAACAGTCTTACTTGGCTTTTTCACTGAAAGCTGGTACACTACCACTGATGCCACACATCTACTTTCAGATTTGCTGGTTAATTGGAGATAGTGTCACAGACATTTCTGCCTGGAATTGGCTTTAAACAATGATCCTCAAATCTCAGCCTCCTGTGTAGCTAGGCTTATAGACAGAAACCACCAGTGCCCAGTTCTACCAGCCTTCTTAAAGGTGGTTATAACAAAAAAAAAATCAAATGACTTACATCTCTCCTAAACTCCACAACTTTGTGGTAGCTAGTTGTCATTCAAAGGTTGTCCTCAAGTGTGTGGTTCAGTGGCTATAATACAAAGACATACTGACAAGATTTAGGATGTAGAGAAATTTAGATTCCCTCCGACATTCCTAGTGGGTCATTCCTACTAAATGGTCAAGACGCTGATCTGGAAAAGCATGTATGTTCTCAAAACTAGAAGAATGTGGCCTGTTTATATGTAGTAGTGGCAAAACAGGATATTAAAAAAAATAGATAAGGCTCAGTGTCAGTGGCTCACGCCTGTAATCCTAGCTATTCAGGAGGCTGAGATGTGAGGATCATGGTTCAAAGCCAGCCCACGTAGGAAAGTCTACAAGACTTTTATCTCCAATTAACCACCAGAAAACCAGAAGCGGCTCTGTGGCTCAAGTGGTAGAGCACTCACATTGAGCTGAAGAGCTCAGAGACAGCACTCAGGCCCGGCGTTCAAGACCCACAACCGACAGAAAAAGAAAAAAAAAGAAAGAAAGAAAAAATAGGTAGGGCTTAGCAGTTCTTGTATAGGCCATTTTGACAAGAGATGCTGGCGCTGCTCTAAGTGAAATGGGAATTCTTGGAAGACTTCAAGCAGTGGAATTGCCTGGCTTGTGCTGTATTGAGCTCATTATTGTTGCTGCATTGAAAATGGTCTGTGGTCTAACCAGTGGGACAAAATGGAGAACAATGAAAAGACTAGAGGTGATGGTGACTCAAACAATTAGGAGAAAAGAGGCTGAAAATATATTTTAGTAATAGAGTCAACGTTTCCTTGCTAATGGATTGGATATAGCAGGATGGAAAGAAAGAAATGCCAAGTGTCTCTTTAGTTTCTAAGCGAGAAAGGGAACTGGAATACTGGGGCAGGACTGAAGACAGTAGTGACAAAAATACATTTTTTAAGTGCTTGACACTGAGCCTGGCACATAGCAAGCTCTTAAGCTGGAAGACATTGGCCAGGCACCGGTGGCTCATGCCTGTAATCTAGCTACTCAGGAGGCTGAGATCTGAGGATCATGGTTCAAAGCCAGCCCAGGTAGGAAAGGCCATGAGACTCTTATCTCCAATAAACCACAGAAACCTGGAAGTGGCGCTGTGGCTCAAGTGGTAGAGTGCTAGACTTCAGCTGAAGAGCTAGGGGACAGCACCAAGGCCCAAAGTTCAGGCTCCACGACTGACAAAAAAAAAAAAAAGATGGAAGACATTGCAATTAGGACAGATATATATCTATTTTTGCCCACAAATCATGGATTATAACCTATCTGCTTTTTTCCCCTTCCCATCCCATCCTCCCCCCACCCCCAACAAAATCGTAAAGTTCATTTTCTGCTTTGATCTACCTTGTCTGATAGTAGGTCATGAGACCCTCTCATTCCAGAAGGTCTAGCCCCATATCCTGGAGGGAGGATAGCTACCGAGAAAGGCCCAGAAGAATCTGCACTGACCAGCTTTGCTACATTTCCTCACACCATCTATTAGCAATCATGCATGGGCAATAATAGCTCCATAAAAATTCAAAATGACAGGGTTTGGAGCGCTTCCAGATAGCTGAGCATGAGGAGGGCGCTGAAAGCATGGAAGCGTGATGCCTACCTTTGGTCCTCAGCTCCACCCAGACCTAAGCTCGTCCCTGCCCTGGAGTTGCTACCCTACAGCTGGCCCCGCCCTCTCTCCACCCAGACCCACCTGAACTCCCATCTAACTCACTTCCTATCTCCCAGACCCTGCTGCTACCTAGGTAGCGGAGGTTGCCCTGTGCTCTCTCTCTCTCTCTCTGGGGCAAATATAGCTCCTCTAATAAACCTTGTCATAATCTTTCTCCTGTGCCTGCCTCCGAGCAGTCCCCTGGCATGGATGTGATGGATCCTTTCATTGATCCTTTCAGTCAGGCCAGGTAGGGAGACTCTGCACCCCTTCTCTCATACCCCACCCTGTGCCTCTCTTCCCTTGTATTCCTTATTTAAAAAAACCTTTACAAGAAACCAGCAAATGTCTTTCCCTGACTTCTGCAAATCAGTCAAGCAAAGTAATTGAATCTGAGAAGGGGACTGTGAAAACTCTGTTTTAGAGCTGGTCAAGTAGAACCCAATGTAAAAACAACCTGGAGCCAGGGGCCAGTAGCTCACTCCTGTAATCCTAGCTACTCAGAGGCTAAGATCTGAGGATCAAGGTTCAAGCCAGCCTGAGCATGAAAGTCCATGAGACTCTTATCTCCAAGTAACCACTGAAAAACCAGAAGTGGAGCTGTGGCTCAACTTGGTAGAGTGCTGGCCTCGAGCAAAAAAGCTCAGGGACAGCGCCCAGGCCCTGAATTCAAGCCCCATAACCAACAAAAACAAGTGCTGGTGGCTCACATCTATAATCCTAGCTACTCAAGAGGCTGAGATCTGAGGAGGGCAGTTCAAAGCCAGTCCAAAGCAGAAAAGTCTGTGAAGCCACCCTAGGCAGTCAAGTCCATAAGACTATTACCTCCAATTAACCATCAAAAAGCCGGAAGTGGAGCTATGACTCAAGTGGTAAAGCACTAGCCTTGAGGGGGGAAAAAAGTGCACGGACAGTGCCCAGGTCCTGAGTTCAAGCCCTAGGACCTGCACCAAGAACACAAAACAAAACTGTTTCCAGGAAAAACTAGGAGCCAATGATCCCAGACCCCACAGGGGAGGTCTGGAGCATACATTATACCATGATGTTGTCCCAACTAAGACAAAGGAATAGAGGCTGTCATACTCCAGTGTTTACCAGTCATTGCTGAAGGGTTATGCAAGGTAACAAATCCATAGAGCTTCTTGCTCCCTTTCCTAGTCCTCAGTGCCCAGACCTCCCTCCCAACCTGAGCTAAGGTGTTGGAAGTAAAGGTACACTGAATCCAGAAGGAGACAACAGATGTCAAGCAAGGATCTGAGGGGATCAGGGCAGTGCGTGTTTATTATCCACCCCAGCCTGTTTTCCATTAAAGCATACAGGCCTCAGCAAAGTTGTTCTTAATGACATTAACATCTTGTTTCCAAAAAGCCTAATCGATTTGGATTCGTCTTGCAAAGTTCTATTATTGCAATGCTGAGATGAGCACTTCTGTTTCTTATTGGTCATTTTCTAATGAGTGTTGAAATGAACTATTTTTTGCAGGGTTTTGGCAGCCTATAAGTCTATTTCGAGTTTTTTTTTTAACTTTGTCACATGCATCTTCTATAACCTGGCTCTTTGTCTGAAGTGAAGTAATTCTAGTCCCTTTGGTGACACATGGCAGATGCAGTAAGAGGGGTTCCTCCTCCAGGGTCTGAAGCTGTAACAGTAGCTACCCTGGCACATACACCAGAGATCTCAAATGTTACAGAAACGTCATTGCAGCCTATGTGCCATTGAACAAAATTCTTACTCAACTTGAACTTTACCCAAGGTCAGAATCTGCAATTGTGTCACACAACATGCAGGACAATTTTCCAAGTCTCCTTTCCCTTCTGCTCTGCAGGCTTTTTTTTTCTTTTTTCTTTTGTCAATCATGGGGCTTGAACTCTGGGTCTGGGCACTGTCCCTCAGCTCTTCAGCTCAAGGCAAGTGCTCTACCACTTGAGCCACAGCGCCACTTTCAGTTTTGTGAGTGGTTTACTGGAGATGAGAGTTTCTGTGAGTGGTTTACTGGAGATGAGAGTTTCACGGCCTTTCCTGCTGGGCTGGCATTGAACGCCGATACTCAGATCTCAGCCTCCTGAGTAGCTAGGATGACAGGTGTGAGCCACTGGTGCTGGGCCCTGCTCTGCAGTATTTACTAAAAGAAAAGAAGAGAAAAGAAAACTAACTCTGTAAACACAAATGATTCAGTAACCTTATAAACAACTGAGACCTCCTGAAGAGAAAAAATAAACAAGACTTGAACTTAAAAGATATCTCAACAATGCCAATTCAATACTTGGTCCCCTCTTCTTGGCACCCAGCATCACTCCTAATTGGATTGGGACCATGTGATGAAGTTTTGGCCAATAGGATGCAGACCCAACTAACTGAAAGACTGGGGTTCATTTGCAAACTATCTTCAAAGGTGAATTCCTAGCATGTCTTCAATTCATGGCTCAAGCATAGTAGCATTTGTGGGGAAAGCTGTACTGATTGCTGGTGATGCTGCTCCCATGTCCCATCAGCCTATCTCTCTCTCTGTCTTCTCCAGTGTTTTTTCTCCTTTTCTACCTTAAAGTAATTTCTAGCACTGAGGACCTTTGACACCTTTAGACCATTGGATATTGGCAATGTGTGGAAACCACTATGCTTTTCATACTTTAGGGAGGAACATTACTAGCCTCTATGGGTAGAGGCAGGGGTGCTGATAAACATCCTCTGAATCACAAGATGGCAAACAAAGGACGATATAGTCTCACACGTCAATAGAATCAGATTAAGAGATTCTGATATTGGTCTTCCCTTCTAAACCTCTGACTCTTCCAATTTCTTTGCCAGCTCTTCATTATGTTTTGTCTCCACTTAGATTACCCACTTCACAGTCCTTGTCCCTTCATTAAAAGGTTTAGGGTAGCAGCTTTAATCCCTGGGACAAACATGCTTACTTTTTGCTGGGATATATATATATATATATATATATATATATATATATATATATATATATATATGTTTATTTTTATTTGTTGGTGGTGGTGGTGGTCGTGGGTCTTGAACTGTGGGCCTGGGCGCTGTCCCTGAGCTCTTCAGCTCAAGGCGAGCACTCTACCACTTGAGCCACAGTGCCACTTCTGGTTTTCTGAGTGGTTTATTGGCCCTGTCTCCCAGACTTTCCTGCCCTGAGCTGGTGTTGAAGCATGATCCTCAGATCTCAACCTCCTGAGTAGGTAGGATTATAGGAGTGAGCCACCAGTGCCCAGCTGCTGGGATACTTTTTATCCCATTTCTTCCTGTTCAGGTGGAAAAATATGGACTTCATCACTGAAGAGGATCAAGGCTCAACTTACCTTTGGAATTAGAAAAGAAGACTGCTAGCTGGGCACTGTGACACAAGCCTGTAACTCTTGCTACTTGGAAGGCAGAAATGGGGTAGGGGGTTCACCATTCAAGACCAGCCCAGGTATAACGTTTCAAAAGACTCCAGCTCAAAGAATGACTGGGGTTAGCAGCATGTGCCTGGTATCCCAGCTATGTGGAAAGCACTGTGACTGGGTGCAGAGGTGTGTACATGTCATCCCCAGAGATACATGAAAGCACAAATAGGAGGATCACAGCCTGAGCATGAAGCAAACTCCTACATCAACCTGAGGCCATGAGTGGGGTTGAAAGAGATGGTAGAGAATAATAGAAGGAGCGATATTGGTCAAGACATATTGTACTCATAAACTGACATGTTGAATTGAAACAACTATTTAAAGACAAAATTTTAATTATATTAATAAAAAAGATCATACCTCAAAAATAACTAATGCAAAAAGCTGGTACTGTTGAAGGGCTAAAGAGCCTGTCTATAGCAAGTGTGAAATTGGAAGGAAGGAAGGAAGGAAGAAAGAAAGAAAGAAAGAAAGAAAGAAAGAAAGAAAGAAAGAAAGAAAGAAAGAAAGAAAGAAAGAAAGAAAGGAAAAAACTTTTATTTCTGAACCTGGCAGAAAATAAAAGTATTTTCCATGACTATGAGTTTGCAGGGTTTTGGAGCCTGTAATTGAGCCAAGAAGACACACAGCCTGACTTCTATTGCATCTGTTTTACCCTGGGGACCCCATTTGGTAGGAGGAAGGGGAGAACAACTAGTAAAAGATTAACTTGGGCCAGGTGCCGGTGGCTCACGCCTGTAATCCTAGCTACTCGGGAGGCTGAGATCTGAGGATTGCAGTGCAAAGCCAGCCCGGGCAGGAAAGTCCATGAGACTCTTATCTTCAATAAACCACCAGAAAACCAGAAGTGGAGCTGTGGCTCAAAGTGCTAGGGCACTAGCCTTGAGCAAAAGAGCTCAGAGACAGCGCCCAGGCCCAGAATTCAAGTCCATAACAGATTTTAAAAAGAGATTAATTTGGATCTTCCTAAATCCCTAAAAACTCTCTAGTTCTTAATTCCTAATGTCATCTCAGAGCCAGATGGAAAAATTATTAACTACAAAGGCTCTAAGTAGGCATGTGCTCAGCACTCTAAACCCAGTATGCAGAAAGCCAGAGAGTAAAAAGAAAGATATAGCCAAAACTAGATCACATAGAATCTTACAGAATCTTCTCTGTGCCAACTAGAGTTCTAGGCACTAGGGATGCCTCGGTAAACAAAACAGGAATTCCTGCTCTCTTGAATCTTACATTGTAAACAGAACCCTGAAATCCAGCTCTAAGCAAGCTGTGAATAGTGAAGCAGGAACTTGTAGGGTAGGGAACCCAAATGACTGACAGTTTGAGGGAAAGAAAACAAAATTTGTTTGGGTAATGTTAAGTTTGTGATGTCTAGTACCTATTTAAAATGGACCTGTTAAAAACTGATATTCCTGTATGGAGTTCTGGGAAGTCTAGGCTGTAATCCAAACTTAAGGATCACCACTGTGAAGATGGTGCTTAAAACCGTAGGCTATATTTAATTTTTTTTATTTAAAAAGTGGGCTGGGAATGTGGCTCAGTGGTAGAGTGCTTACCTAGCATGCATGAAGTCCTGGGTTCGAATCCTCAGTACCACATACACAGAAAAAGGTAGAAGTGGTGCTGTGGCTTAAGTGGTAGAGTGCTAGCCTTGAGCAAAAGAAGCTCAAGGACAGTACCCAGGCCCTGAGTTCAAGCCCCAGGACTAATAAATAAATAAATAAGAATAAAAACTGGAGGCTAAGCCAGTTGCCAGTGACTTAAATCTAGAATCCTAGCTACTTAGGAGGATGAGATCTGAGGATCACGGTCCAAAGCCAGCATAAGCAGGAAAGTCTGTGAGAACTCATGTCCAATTAACCATTAAAAAGTTGGAAGTGAATATTTGATGTCAGTATAACTTGTGGAGGGGATGGGGAAAAACCAGTTGTTTAAGGATACAGGTGGACCTGATGCAACAATGAGAAGTACAAGTTGTCATGTCCAAAACGAGCTTTACAACGTCGGTTCAGGGGGGGGGGAAGGGGGGGA
>PVHN010008779.1:0-56789 GCA_004024685.1 Dipodomys stephensi
ACCAACTGTTTGGGATGAGTCAGGAAACAGATCATCTCACTGACACAAATGTGCACAGACTAGGTCCAGAAGGTTATCTCTTCTCCCTCTGCTCCACATTCTCGCCAGTGTCTGTGCTCAACACAGACATGCTTCTGTCAACAAGGAAAGTCTGACTTCCACTGATTAAAAATACAGAATCAAATTAGAACTGTGCTTTGGAAAAATAAGAATATATTCATTATCTCCTAGCATCAGGTTTGACTTCCATAGTATAGTAAGTCTCCTGTTTTGGTAGACTTATTTCACATGATTTGATGAAACATGATTGAAGAAGCAAAAGAAATTTCAGAAACAAAAGTTTTGTATTTCGACACCTGTATCAGGCAGTTTATTTACTGCGCAGCAGCTGAATCTTTATTTACACATTTTTCTGGACTCATTTTTGTGAAAACCTGCCTCCATTAAAGTAAAAATAAGGAAAATGTAAACAAACTTTCAAAAATTACAAAGCAAATACTTTAGTTTATTGTATTCCATATATGCATCATTTTGTATCTTATTACAACTTTCCCTATTCAAATAATGAAATGCTTTAGAGTGTTTTGGGGACATTCAAAAAGCCATGAAAATCAGTAATTCATCCAGAAACATTTCGGGAAGAAACACTATGTGTTTTAAATTACGGGTCATTGTGCTAGTTTTGGTAGAAGTTCAGTAATGATCCTGGACATAGCACAAATATGCCACTATTTTACCGATTTGTTCATCTTTTGAAAATATTCTTTGTATTATGGTGTGTGTGTGTGTGTGTGTATGTGTGTGTGTGTGTGTGTGTGTTGATCGACAGATTTTTTTTAATGTTTTGCTCATCCTTCAGAAATCTTCAGTAGACTTGTTAATTTTGTATGTTCATATGTGTGTGTGTATAAGTATGTGAGAGAGTGAAAGAGAGAGAGACAGAGAGAGAGAGAGGGAGAGAGAGAGACACTGTGAGTGCTAGAGGGTTCATGTCCTCGGGCTTGAACTCAGGTACTATTGCTGTCTCTGAGCTTTATCACTGAAGGACAGCAGTCTACCACTTAAGCCACAGCTCCACTTTCAGATTTTTGTTTAGTTAACTAGAGATAAGAGTCTCCAAGTCTTCCACATCCAGTCTGGCTTCCTACCGTGATTCTCAAATGTCAAAATGCTCAGTAGGTAGAAATTTAGGCTTAAGCCACCTTGGCTCAGTAGAGTTCTGGATTTCTTTAGATCCCTTTCAAGAGGATCTACAATACATCCTACCAGTGTATCTGACTCATGTTCTCCCTTTTCTGATATAGATATTTGATTTAGGTGAGACACAGTTCACCACTCTCTGGAAAACAAGTATTTTCCTGTTACCTTCTCCAATGTTAACATTTTGTTACTACTGGTGGAAGGGAAGTTAGTTGTCTGAGTTATGGAAATGTCCCTGTGAACTCCATTACTTTGTACAATAAACATGTTGTAATAACAATGTGGAAGTGGATAGAGACATGTGACAATCCACATACTCCCTCAAATTTAGCTTGGGTCTGGGAGGCTTTACTGAAGTCTGGAGGGGCTGATGAATTTGAATTTCTGTCTTCTACTTACCACTCTGAGAAAGTTGCCCCTCTTCTAACTTCATTTAATTTCTCCAATCAAGTAAGGGTTTTGTTTTCTTTGTTTTGAGGCATGGTGACTGGATCCATGGCCTGGCTAGACAGGTCTTCTACACCATGCACCTGACAAGAAGCATATGCTTGCAAGGATTCTGGGAGCCTTAAAGGCCTGGGGAATGCGGATGAGAGGTTCCCATCCCTGCTGTGTGCAGATCCCAAGAGCAGTTCATTTGTAATAAGCCAAAGTGGAAGCAACACAGAATCCTCCATGGGCACAAGGTCAAACAGCCTGTCCTGTGTCATTGAAGAAAATTATCTGAGAGTATGTAAATAATGAAAGGAACTTACCAAAAGTGTGGATGAAAAGAGTTCTGAATAATAGGGGAATGTAATTAAAAAGAGTGTATTCTATGAATGTATGGAAAACCAAAATGAAACTCTTGACAATTAGTTTTAAGCTAATTGAAAAGAGAAATAAGGGGGTGTCAATATCTCTCCTAGAATCCCAGCTACTCAGGAGACTGAAGTCTAAGTGTGATGCTTTAAGGCACAACTGGCCAAGGATTTCTGGGAGAGGGTATGAGCTTCAACAAACAACAACAAAAAACAACAACTACAAAAAGCTAGAAGTGGAGCTGTGGCTCAAGTGGTTAGAGTGCTAGCCTTGAGCAAATTAAGTTTAGGGAAAGTGCCCTGGCACTGTGTTCATGTCAAATGACTGGCAAAAGTACAAAGAGAGAAAGAGAGCAATAAATATTGCATTATCAGATAATACCAAGGGATACAATCTGAGAACTTATACCTGAGGTCTCCTTGTAGAGAACTTGGTTCCAGATGGCAGTGTTTAGAGACGTTGGGGTCTTAAAGGAGTTGAATCCCTGGAAAAGGTCATGAAATAACTAGGGTGCTGCTCTCTGAAGGTTTAAAGTTCTACAGGTGTGGTTAGTTCTCCTGAGAGGATTGTACTAATGACAACCCCTGCTCTATGCAGTCTGTCAGCTTCTTAGCTTAGCTTAGGCTCTCTAAAGGTCTCAAGGGTGCTCTTGGTCCTTGAGATATCACCGAAGATAGGGATGGCCTGAACTACAGGCATGTTTCAAAAAAGCCTGATTTGGTCTTTCAGACTTTATTAGTATTAATTAAAATCCTTTCTTAAATGCCCAGCCTCTGGCATTTTTGTAGCATTACAATGTACATGAATACACAGGGTTATGATGCAGTGTAGCACTCTTTAGGGTTCTATTAAAGAGCAATAGAATAATGTATGTAGTAAAGGTATATTTTACAATAGCAAACTTATCTACAGCTATCTCAAAGAGATTTCCAACAGAAAGGAGCTAATCAACAGGGAAGTGGATATGTCGAACTGGCACAGTCAAGGTCCAGAGGAGAGTCCCCCAATCCATACTCAAGTTCTCACCAGTGGCTGCACTCAACACACTCACACTCCTGGTCAACAGCGAAAGCCTCACCTCCACAGAATAACTGTACAGAATTAATTAGAACTGAACTATTGACAAATATACAAGGGCATATGACCTATTGACATTCGTTCATAAACTGTATATTACTGTGATTCTGACCTTTTGGTATATTTTTTCACACAGTTTGATGAAGCCTTGTTATAAAATCCAAAAAGGTGTCAGAGACAAGAGTTTTCCATTTCCACACCTGAGAAGGCAGCTCCCTTAATGCACAGCAACTCAAACCTTTCTGGTTCATCTTGTTTTTATATCAGAGACCTGCTAACTATTTGCCTGAGTTAAATCTATGAAAATCGGTGCCCCAAAGCTAGTGTGTCAAAAAACAAACAAGCGAAGTGACAAAGCAAACTTTTTACTTTAGTCAAACAAGTATATCCTTATCCTTTAGATGTTGGGAGGCGTTAGGGGAAAAAGAGAAAAAGATAACCTGCACAGAAAGGAACTCTGTGACTTCTGGGCATGTGTAGATATTCCTGGAGGAAGGTATCTTTGAATCAGACATTAAATGCATACTCTATTAACACAACAATGTAGCATTTCACTCATGAAATGCGTTGTTTCCCTAGGAAAGGATCTATAGACAAATTTGCTCATCCATCAAAAGCCTTCAGTGGATTTCTGGATTGTGTGTGTCTGGATGGATGACTTGTCTTCAACTCAGGGCCTGGCTCTGAGATTTATTGCTTGAAGCAAGTGATCTACCCCTTGAGCCACAGCTACACTTTGGTTTTTTTTGTTGTTGTTGTGGTTTTCATTTTTGTTTTTTAAGGAATAGGTCTAGAACTCAGAGGCGGAGAGGTATCACTGGGTAAATTTGCTGAAGGCTATGACATTACCAGTTGATTCACAGCACCATTTCCAGGGTTTGATGCGACTAATTGGATATAAGAGTCTCAAACACTTTTCTGCCAAGGCTGGCTTCAAATCTGTATCCTCAGATCTCAGCCCCTTGAGCTAGGATTACAGGCATGAGCCACCACTGGCACCTGGCAACTGGCTTTCTTGGTTGTTAACCAGAGATAAAAGTCTCAAAAATCTCCCTCACCCAGGCTGGCTTCATGTCAAGGTGCTCAGACCTCAGTGTGCTGAGTAGTTGAAATTAACATTATGTGCTTCAACCACCTGCATTCAGCTGATTTGTAGATTTTTTCCTCCCTTTCAAGACCATCTCCATTGGATTCTGGGGTGGTTTCTGGCATGTTTCCTCTGTATACCAATGTAGATAGGTGATTTAGTTAAGTGATACTCATTCCACCCTCTTTGCTAAGACACGTATTTTCTGTGATATTATCTCCTAAATCAGCAGTTCTATTTAGCAGACTTTCACTGAAACTCACTCAATTGTCTGAACACATTAAACGATAATTCCAGAAACAAACAATGCATAGTTGGTAAATTGCACAGAATCTGAGCATTGTGCTGACCCTCACTGTCTCTGCAGTGCTGGGTGTACCAGAATGTGAATCATACCTCATCCAGTGCACCTCATACAGCCAACCAGCCTTTACTCCCTTAGAAGCCTTCCTGTCACTAGGTCACATGCTGTTTGGCAGTTTCTAGAAGGGTCTGTGTTCTTGAGCTGCTTCACGTGAGGAGACGATGGCACTACAGCACTACAGAAAGGGCAAAGAGGGGCCAGAAAGCGCTCTTTATTGGAAGGTGAGAGCAAGTGAGACATTATGAGTCTGATCTCCATCACACACTTTCATTAGGATACAATATGATGAGTGCTCTAATCTATTCTTAATGGCCTAGGGCTCTGAATGTACAGTAAGCTTTAGTAAAGGTGTGCATAGGAACGACCATGCTAACTATGTGCATATGCACTGTATGTATGGGTGGGTGTATATAATTTATATAATAGAATGTACAATGTTATATATTCTATTCTATACCATGTGAGCTCTACGCCACGACTTTGCTTATAAGCATACTTGCAACACCAGGATATATATACTGCTATTTAAATATCACCCAGTAAAAATATCCCTACGGGAAAGTCTGCATTCAGTTATAGTCAAGGTAATGTCTGGAAAGATCTATTAAAATGAAGGAAGCCTTTCCTATCGTTCACTTTACATCCATGAATCCGTCCTAGTGTATCATTTTATTTTAAATTGCATCTTTACTCAACACATATGACTCGACTATGGAGCATTCTCTAGTTAATTTGTTATTAATGTATTTGTATGGGGCTCACAGCATGCTTTCTATTAAATATTATGTCCAGTTTTATGCCAATGATTGAATACATACAGAGAGATGTCCTTGGCTTCTATGCAAGTATTTACCATTGTATGCCACACAACTCTACTCATCACATTCTGTCAAGTAGAGATAAAGAGTCTCATGGCCTTTGAAGAGCAGCCTATTTTCCAATCATATTCCTCAGATCTCATTCTCTGGACTAGCCAGAATTACATGCAGGAAACACTGGCTCTTGGCTTCCATATTCTCTTAAACATCTTATCAACACTTCCAATGTGGAATAAGAAAATCCTTGGGACCTTCAAACTCTGAAAGGGTCCAATTGTCTAGTTGTGAGGGAAGAAAAGCCTGATAATCTTTCTGATACTAATCATTACCAAACTGCCAATAACACTGCGTATGCATCAATCAGTTATACTTAGTGATGTAATAAATAAACATTTCTAAAGTCAAATAATGGTTGTTGGTAAGGGAATCTATTTCATTTCAGAAAGAAAACATTCATAGGTGAATTGTCTTAGCAAATTAAGGCTTAAGTCAGGAACTGTTGGCTCATGTCTGTCATCCTCTGGACTCAAGAGGCTGAAATCTGAGGATTACTGTTCCTAGCCAGCTTGTGTAGGAAAATCCTTGAGATGCCTCTGCAACTCTCCACTAAGCAACAGGAAGAAGAGCTGTGGCTCCAGCAGCAAATGCTAGTCTTTAGCAAAATTCATTTAGAAATAGCACCTGAACCCTGAGTTCTACTTTCAGAAAAAGCACACGCACACACACAAACACACACACACACACACACACACACACAAGCAGGTAAGTATGTCAATTAGCTTTCAATGTTGAAGTGAATTTATTATTTTATATTTATGGAATATATTTCCATGTCTCTCATTTACCTATGTACACATCAATATTTGTATATGCTTATATTCATTTTTATTCCAAAAGTAGTTACTTTTCAAACTTTGAGATTATTGATCTGGGCAGCATGCTTTCAATTACCCAAGTCTTGAAAAGACATAATTTCCCAGGCTCCAGTGGCTCATGTCTTCAGATATTGGGGAAAGTGGGTATCCAACAAGGAAGGTGCTATTCAGTCTGTGGGAGCCTCTATGCATGTATGGAAATACCCCAGTCATTTTCATTCTTTTGCACAAAAAATGGATTACTTTAAAAATGTAAAAACTAAGTAGTCTCTGGAGATTACAGTCTCTGTGTTACCTCAATGTTTTGGTTTGATTTTAGTTTTCAAAGGCTTTAATAAAATCTTAAGAAACTAAGACACTTGAATAAGTCTGGCTTCTCCTCACTTCTTCAGGAGTTTCACAGCTCTTGTGCTTTGCTTTGACGTCTGCATTCCAATCAAGTTGTTTTGCTTGCTTTTTTGCTTGTCTTGATACATGGTATCTGAATCCAGGACTGCACAGGATAGAGCTTCTCCAGCATCTAAACCTGACAGGAAGCATAAGTCCCAGGGATGGTGAGGGCCTATGCAGGCCTTGTGCGTGGGAACAAGGGCTTCACACCTGGCTGGATGCAGATGGTTAGAGCAGCTTTATTTGCAGGAAGTCCAAGTGGAGGCAACACAAATTCCTACAATGGGCACAAGGTCAAAGCAATTGTTGTGTGTCCTTGAAGAAAATTATCTACATGATGAAGATAGGAAGAGGAAACCTACTAAAATGTGGAGAAGAGGCTTTAGAATAACAAAGCATGGGACCAAAGTGCATTATATGAATATACAAACACTAAAATGAGACCACTTTCAGTACTGAAAAAGCTAATTGAATGGGGCAGTGTCTGTCTGTCTTACATAATCTTAACTATGATCACATTTGAAGTTGGCTGGGAAGGCAAATACAAGAGACTCTGACTGCCAATAACTACCAAGAAAAAGGAGCAGGAAGTGGAGCTGTGGCTTAAGTGATCAGAGTGATGTAATGAAAATAACCATGGCCATGAGTTCAAGTCAAAGGACTTGTGAAAAGGAAAGAGAGAAAGAAAGGCAGCAGGAAAGAAAGAAAGAGAAATACACAGAGAGAAACAGAGAGAAGAGACACAGGGAAAAGTAAAAAAAAATACAGAAAGAAAAAATATACAGAGAAGAGAGGCAAGCAAGCAAGCAAGAAAGAAAGAGAAAGAAAGCAAGAAGGACAGAAAGAAAGGAAGGAAGGCAGGAAGAAAGGAAGAAGAAAAATGTATTAAAGTACATTACTAAATTGCTTCAAAGAAATGAAGTGATAGATACCTTCAATAATAAGGATGAATATGCACTTATGAAAATAAAAGAAAATGTTAAAATGAATTCTCTTGTATGATCCAGGTTATACAACAGCTTACAAAAGGCAAAAGTGTAGAGAATAGATCACATAAGCACTGGCTAGGGTTTGGATTAGTGGGAGGTGTGGGAAGGTGGTGGGCATGGCTGTGGAAGGGGAAATGAATAGTATGTCTCCATGGGAATTACCCTGGCATCTACTGTGACTGCATGGAGATTCTGCTGGACTGGATTTGGATTTGCACAAAGATTCCTGATAAAATCTTGGTCCCAGTGTCAGTGAGGACAGATGTTGGGGTCTTTTTGAAGAGAGACCCATGTAAAGATCATTCAGTGACTAGGAAGCTGGTCTCCAAATGAGAAATACTCTGGAGATCTGGTTAGTTCTCCGGAGAGGAGTGCACCTAAAAGAGATCACCTGCTGTGTCCACTCTGCCCAGCATCCTGGCTCAGCACAAGCTCTCTCCACAGTGCTCCTGGTCACTGAGATGTGAGCCAGTCCAGGGCACTGACCACAGGCCAAGTTTCAGAATACCGTGATTTGGATATTCATTCTTCATGATTATCAAATAAACATCTTGTCTTTGTTAAATATCTAGGCCCAGGCATGTTTCGAGCACTGAAATGTCAATGAATATACTGGGTTATGATGCATGGCTATATTAAACGGAAACAGAAAAATATATGTAGTATGTGTAGTAGTTTAACAATAGCAATCACACAGACACACACACACACACACACACACACACACACACACATATATATATATATATATATGATTAAATTAAGGAGTTGATAAGAGCTGAAAGAGGGCAGGGGGTATGTCAGCCTGGCAGTTATGGCATGAGCCTTAGAACCGTGACATCTCAGAACGAGGAACTACCAACGCTCAGATTCCAGGCAGTTGACTGGGGTCTCAGTTGGAGCTGCAGGCATGTCTGCTGTCCAGAGCCACGAGATGGACAAAGTCAAGTGTTCACTGCAATCCCCACACACACCATGCCTGGATTCCCTGCATGAGGTATTCTGTTAAATACTTGTTTTGAGATTCCTTCTAGAGGGGGCCCTGGAAAGTGTTCTGTCTTCCTTCCCCTGACCTTTTGCACTGACTCTGACCTTCAACACTGTTCATAAAAAGTGACCCCTATTCACACTGTTTAGCTTGGGGTGAAGACAAGTGTGTGCATATTCTCAGAGGAGATGGGAGTGAGGCTAAAGGGAGATGGTGTGGATGAAGCTCTGCCCACACCTGAGCCAGTGAGCAGAAGTTTCCACACTCTTGATGTAGTGACCCTTACCTACAGAGCCACAGCTCTACTGACAAGAGACACAGTACCACCAACAAATCTAAGGACTTCCTCACATTTAGGAATTCTTAATGGTGTCACGTATTTCCTGATGTTCTTTCTCAACTTTCTCTTGCTCCAATACTGAATAATGATATAAATAATGTGACAATAATCTTCCAAGTAGGTACAGTTATGCCACTTTTCATGGTGGAACAAAAGCAATTTGTAATTCTTTGTGGATGTTCATATTATGCCATAAAAATGCTCTTCTCACATTTTGCAGTGATGTTTGGTCAGTTTGCTGTGGTCATCTTCTGAGCCTTGCTCTAACATTTCTCTTGGCTTACTGCTCCTTTGCCAGATTCTTCTCCTTTCCTGGGACAGGTGCATTAGCTTCCTGCCTTCTTCTTTTTCCCATCTCTTAGAGAAGAAAAAGTCCAGGATCTGTTCCTTAATATAATCTGTCCTCCTTATATCTTAAAAAGTGATTAAGATTTTCTGTTTGCTTTAAAATCTAAAGCACAAAGTCTCCTGGTATCAGTGACAAAATCAGGTTAGGATTGAGAGGGCCAACTGTGGCACTGTGTGTCCCCATCCATTTGGCATAAAACTCTGGGACATATGTTTAAACTGACTGTGTGTGGTGTTGGTGTGCAGCAGGAAAGCCATCTTCCTGAGGAGGATGCTCAGCAGGACAGACCTGTGTCCCTGGAGGACAATGACAGAGCCCTGCTCATCCATAGCCCAGTGCAAATGAGAAGAGGCTGGAGGAGGCAGAAGCGGCACCTCTTCCTCTTCAGTAATGTGTTGCTGGTGTCTAATACCAAGTACGTATGGACTGCATGCTGTCCTGCAAAGCACGCAATGCTTTTCACTCACAAATGACTTTATATAACCTTACCTTAAGACAACTTTGAATTTTTATTCATTTCTTTTTATAGAAGTTTAGATTCCTTGCTTAATTCTCAAGACCATAGTGAGGACTGAAGAAAGCAACATGGCCTTGTGGTCCATCCCCCGTCTCTCCCAGTACAAAGTGTTTGAGGCAGGAGGATACAGAGTTAGAGCATAGACTTGACAACATACAAAGACCCTATCTAAAAAAAAACAACCAAAACCATAATGATGTGACAATCTTTATCCAATTTAAATATGACCAAACAAAAGCAGATCTTGGGAGAATAGTGATTTCAGTTTAGCTGAGTGACACTTCCTAACATGTAAGTCAACTCCTAAGCAGCCCAGGGTAGCATGCTCACAACTGTAATCCCAGCCACTCAGGAGGCTGAAACTTGAGGAATGTGAGTCAAACCCAGTCTGGCAGAGATGTCTATACAATTACTCTTCAAAAAGCTAGAAGTAGGGATAGGACCTCAGTGATAGAGTGCTAGCCTTCATAAACAAATGTCAGAGACAGTAAGAAAGCCTTGAGTTCAAACCCATTGACTCCCCCACGAAAGAAGTAATAAAATAAGAGTGATGGTGTGTAATTCTCTTTACAGATATAAGAAATGCTTTAAGATAAAAGCTGCAATTCCACTGCATAACTTGTCTATGGCGGAGTGTGGGGACAAAGTAGCAAAGGATGATGGTTGTTGCACAAAGTCCTTGGTCTTGAGTTGGCCCAAGGAGACATACAAGGTCACTTTCCGGTAAGACTGACAGCTATGCCATGAGCATACTTTGAGTTCTGCTATGAGAAAGCCACATACCTATTTTCCAGCAACAATGGAAGACATAACTTATTTACATCTAATTTTTTTTTTTTGTCGGTCGTGGGACTTGAACTCTGGGCCTGGGCGCTGTCCCTCAGCTCTTCAACTCAAGGCGAGCGCTCTACCACTTGAGCTACAGCGCCACTTCCGGTTTTCTGGTGGTTTATTGGAGATAGGAGTCTCAAGGTCTCTCCTGCTGGCTTTGAACCGCGATCCTCAGATCTCAGCCTCCTGAGTAGCTAGGATAACAGGCGTGAGCCACAAGCACCCGGCTTACATCTAAAATTTATTACAAGAAAAATGGTTGTAATTTGATTGTTTTCTAGGCTGATCTTTCACCTTTGAATTTAATAATAACCTTTTATACAAACACCTCCAGACATTTTTAGATTCCAATATATTCGAATGGATCAATATTGAAGTGGTTGTGAGCAGTGAATTTCAATGTGTTTACAGAATCTTGTTCGGGAGAGAGGATGTTCAGACTGTGGAAGACCAGGTGTGACCTACGTGTTGAATCACAGTAATAGAATTCATTCAGCAAGTGTTAGTGAATCCTGAAAGTATTTTTTGAAAAATTTATTTTGCACTCCCAGTAATTCTCTGCAGAGACAGAATTAGATTCCATAAATAGCTATAGATCATTAAATCCAAATTGCTTGACTTGCTCTGTAGCAGACTGACACATTACTTCTTTGTAAGTAGACTGCATGCTCTTTGGTGTGTGGGAAATCTGAAACAGGATTTACTGATAAAGTGCGGGCCAGTTTTGCCAGCACACATGACTAGACCTGCGTGAAGACACAGAATGTAGTTAGACAGGTCAAAACAGGAGGATTCACAAGGAAGGTGTCAAGTGTTTTATTCTTGGTCTCAAACTGCACCTCACATTTCTACCTGTTTTATATATGAGATCACACTGCATGCAAGCAGTTTACCTTTCCTCACAGCCAAGGTCTCACACACCTCAGAAGTTTGAGATACAGAAGAAAAATGTTTCCAAATACGTCAGCTTACTAATTCTCTGATGAACTTTTCCTGAAAATGATAAAAATGATTGGGAAGCTGGACACCTGTGTGTCCATCTCTGCAGGTCTTCTCCATGGCATATTTCTGTGAAGGTTTTCAGTTCTTATTGCACATGGCAACTCCAGGATACAGATTAATGGAAGCTGGTAAAATATGGAAATAAAAGGTGTTCCTAGAAACTATATCTTTAAGGAAAATTAAAATATGGCAATTAGGTCCTCATAAATTATATGAGTTCTAAAGCTATTGCACTGTCCAGCCTCCTTGGTCCTTGGCAGATGGCCAACATGGCCTCAGCTAATAGACATTACCTATATACATGTAGGCAGGTTAGGGGTCATCTAAGATGGGTATGTCTCTCCTGATGAAACACATTACAGAACAGCATGGAATTGTTCAGTAGAAGAGCTATTAATGATGTAAATAAAAATATGCAGACATTGCAAAAATTCTGCTAGTTCATAAGGAGAAAGTTATTGGATTGATACATGCACCAATAGTCCTAATCCTGGTATTCAAAAAAGTACACACACACATTCACACACACAGAGAGAAAGAGAGTGAGAGAGAGAGAGAGAGAGAGAGAGAAAGGGAAAGAGAGAGTATAATTTCATAGAAATTAGTTACAAATTAAATAGTTACAAATTAAAAGTGCAGTGTGTTTTTAAAACAGATGTATTCCATATTAGGAAAAGTGATAAGGGGTGAGTAATATGTCCAGTGCTGGCTTTCAATCCCTTCAAAGGACAGAAATATAACAATAGAAGGTGATGGTACAGAGAACGGTAAGCAGCAATCTTAGCATTCATCATTAAAGACATAGTATGATGGGTAATAAAGTGTAAAATTCCTAGGAAATAACACAGCACATTGTAGTTCTAAAATTTCTATAAGGAAATGAAACACTGAAACTTTTCCATATTTTTAATTCTTCTTCCAAATTTTTATCTTGTCTAGCTGGATTAATAATAAACTCTCAAAATGACCAATTTCTTCCATAGGTTTCAATTTGCATACCATTTTCATAGTTGAATAACATATGTGCTCTGTCTGGTTTTATCATTGTGGACTGAAGGCATTGATAGGGTGAGACTCACCTATGGTCAGGTGGCTTGCACCACACTTTAGAAAATAAGTTTCTCCATGTCAATCCAAGTTCTCTTCCACACCAAAGTCTAATTCACATCACAGTCAGATCACTAGGAAAAGGCAGAGTCCATCAAACCCCAGTTATGAGTTGGTTCTTATTCCACTCACATTCACAATGACACTCCTGGACTGCCAGTCTCTTTAAGGATAGACTTAAAATCAAAGCATGAATGTGAAATAGAGCATAATATTTTCTCTCTTTTAAATCACAGGTCTTCAGAGCTAAAAGATACATGGTGCTCTTTACTTCAAAGGTTAGTAGTGTTTGTAGTTTTTTTTTTAAATTTGTTAGTGAATGAATAAAAGTCCCTACAAATAATGTTCCCAATGGATTCTACACATATTGATAGAAATTATGTGTCCTGGGTAAACTTATAAATAGAGTGCACTTTTTATTTCATAAGAAAATTTGGTTGTAAGCCCTAAGTTCTCCTAGGCTTCAACTGATAGACATGAGTGAATATATTCTAAATCATAAGTAGGTGACTAGGCACTGTCAACCTGGCTACTCAGGAGATTGAGACCTGAGGATTGTGGTTCCAAACCAGCCCAGGCATGAAAGTTTATTGAGACTCTTATCTTCCAGAAACTCCCAATAAGTTGAAAGTGGAGTGTGGATCAAGTAATAGTGTGATGGCCTTGAGCTAAAAAGCTCAGGGTCAATATTCAGATCCAAGGTTCAAGGTCCACAACTGGAACTATGTGTATGAGTGTGTGTGTGTGTGTGTGTGTGTGTGTATGTGTGTGTGTGTATGCATACATAACTCCAGAAATAAACATACATACATATACATACATACATATGGACTTACTTATGCATATATATTACTCAAGGAAATTGGGATTCTAGTAGTACACAGGAAGTTATTATTCCTCCTCTTCACATAGTAAATTTTTAAAAACAATGGATCTGCTTCCCAAATGTCATTTCCTTGGTTATCACTTGCATTCTGGATCTCAAGCTTTTTTTTGTCAAACAATATTCTGTATTTTCACACAACTAGCAAATTCCTTGTGCTCTTTTTCTTTATTATCCAATTTATCACTATAGAAACATTCAAAAACAGAAGGAACTTCAGAAGTGTAATCCATTGCAGAACTTTGCCAACGATTTCCAGAAGGCTGGCTCTGTAAGTGTTTTTAAGAATAAACAGGATGGGCCGGGAAGGTGGCTCAGTGGTAGAGAGCTTGCCTTGCATGCATGAGGCCCAGGGTTCCATTCCCCAGCACCACATAAGCAGAAAAAAAAAAGCTGGATGTGGTGCTGTGGCTCAAGTGGTAGAGTGCAAGCCTTGAGCTGAAGAGCTGAGGGACAGTGCCCAGGCCTAGAGTTGAGGCCCCTGACAGGACCCTCCCGAACCCCCCCACAAAAAAATAAACAGGGAATATCCTGTTGATCTCTTAGGCAGGATGGAGTCTGGATAGTCCTTGTAGGAAAGCACAGAGTTGCCTCTGCCGGATCCATTTCAATGCTAAAGTTGTTTAGATATAGAATTTGCTAGGTCAACTTGGAAATAGTGACTCACCCCTATAATTCTAGCTACTCAGAATGCTAGATCTGAAGACTGTGGTTCAAAGCCAGCCCAGGGAATAAAGTCCAAGAATTCTGAGATCCAGTAGTCTACTCGCAAAAATCCAGAAGTGATGTGCCTCAGGTTGAGAGTGGTAGCCTTGGGCAAAAGAAACCAGAGACAGAGCCCAGGCCCAGAGCTCAACTCTAATATTATCCCCAAAAAATCAAATAGATAATAGAATTTGGTAGGTCTCCTTTGCTCTTTCATTTCACCTATCACACTGCTTCCTTACTAGCTCCTCTCTTCCTCTTCTTAAGCAGTAGATTAAGCTTCCTGCCTGCTTCTATGCCCATCCCTTTCAGAAGAAAAAGTCCAGGGCTCCGTTTCTATATCTGCCTACAACCATTTTCAGAATGATCTACTTTTCTGCTTGCTTTTGAGCCACAAAGTGCCTTGCATGTTAGTTACCAAGTGTCAGTTAAGGAAATGTTGCATTGTGCACCATGAAATTTGGGCATAAATCTGTATCCCTTGCTTGAGCACTGACTGTGCTGTGGTGTTGCTGTGCAGCAGGAGAGCCATCATCCTGAGAAGAAAACTCAGCAGGACAGCCCTGTGTCCCTGGAGAAGCCCTGCAGAACCCTGCTCATCCACAGCCCGGTGCAGATGCAAAAAGGATGCAAGAGGAAGAAGCAGCACCTCTTCCTCTTCTCCGACTTATTACTTGTGACTAATGCCAAGTACGTATGGACCGCTCACTGTCCTGCTCAGCACAAATGCTTCACACAAGCAAATGGCATTTAGATAGTCAGCATTTAGTCCACAGGTGCTTTATCAATTTTGTATTCAAAGATCAGATTCCTTGTTTATTTCTCCAGTGTTCATAAAGCTCCTGTGTTGTGCAATTGTTGAGAATATGATCAACAAAGAAGACACCACCTGGCATGCTGCTGATCCTCTAGTCACAGCACATAGATTTTGAGGCAGAAACTGGACTTAGGGTCCAGGCTACAGGATATATAAAGGCCAGGTCTCAAGCACTCATAATACAACATAATCAAGAATGTGATAAACAGATAATCTTGTATGAGGAGTTCAAAATTATGAAACAAGAGAGAATAGTTTGGGAGAGTAGATAGTTCTTAACATGCCACATCTAAGTTAAACTAAGAGAGATGGTGTTTGTTGCCCTTTTTAGGTATAAGAAATGCTTTAAGATTAAAACTGTGGTCCCACTGCGTGCCCTGTGGATGGCTGACTGTGGAGTCAATTTGGACAAGGGCTGTCATCACTGCAGAAAGTCCCTTCTTTTGGGCTGGCCCGTGGAGAACTTCAAGGCCATCTTTGGGTAAGACTGCCCACTGTACTCTGAAAGCAGCAGGGAAATAGCAAAAGTGTTATCCTTCATTAATCACTTACCTATGTCAGCTACCACTTATAATGACTTTCAGAAACCTTAAGCATTGTTCCTACTAATGTTAAGTAAATTTTCTAGGTTCTAATAAAACGTAGTAGAGTTCAAAAATTTCTCTAAGGAAGTAAAACAGTAATTTTCATTTCCCCTATTTTTTCCTTGGAAATGCATACTGTTGATTTCTGGATCAAGGAAATTCGATGTAAAAGCGATGTTTCTTCTGGGTGCCTTGATCTGAATGATTATTTTGTAAAGTATTGGAAGAGCACATCCAGCTCTGACAGTATTATCAAAGGAGAAATGGAAGATAGCAGCCCTGGTGTGAGATGAAGTATTGTCAGGAGGCTTGCATCACACAGTGGCAGGGATTCCATTCAATCCATTTTCTTCTACAGCAGTCTGCCTCACATGACAGTAAGATCATTCTTATAAGCCCAAGAGTCCATCAAACCCTAATTAGGAGTAGGATCAATTTTGTGTTTGCTTGGACACCAATGAATTGATAGTAATATTATCTTTAATAACTGTAAAGATATTTTGTATGAGATGTAGTTTAATCTTGTCTCTGCTTTTATTTTGCAGTTCTTGTGAACAAAAGGAAAAATGGATCCGTTTTCTGCAAAGGTATTAAGCAAGTGCTTTTATTTAATTTTTAGTTTGTTAGGGAATGGGTACCTGAAAACCAATATCTTCAACATTCTGCCCCATTTTTTATGGAAATTATTTGCCATGGCTGCAATTCTAAATCATAAACAGTCTTTATTTTTAAAGACATTTGGGTTATCCACCCTAAATCTCCCTTCACTTTACTGATGAACTTGAGTTAAAATACTCTGAAAATATATTCAGGTCATCAGACACCAGTGTCTCAATCCTATTAACCCACTACTCAGAATGCTGAGATATAAGGACTGCAGGTTGAAGCCATTCTGTGTAAGATAGTCAAGAGACCCTTATCTCCACTTAACTGTCAAAAGAGCCAGAAGTGGTGCTGTGGCTGCAGTGTGAGAGTCACAGCCTGCAGCAGAGAAACAGTACACAGACATTGAATGCAAGGGCCACGTTTGGCCCCATCTATATTCCCGTGCTCCATTGAGCTAGCTCAGAGCCACTGTTGCTTCAGTTGTCTAGGCAGGCTTCGGCCCTGCCATCTAGATGGTGAAGTTTGAAACACTGAATCTGATGCCTTCCCAAAGGTCATGTTCCAGGACACTGTTCTCTTTCAAATCCTATTTCCCAACAATGCTATTGCATTGATTCAAATCTAAAATTGCTGCCAAAGTGTTTATAAACTATGAAATACACATTGAAAAATATTAACACTAAAGATGGATTTGAAAAATAAGTTACCAGCTAAAAATTGTGCTACTCTGGGTTGAATGAATCAGGCATATCAACCTTGCAAGGGAGGAAGAAGATGAGGACAGCGTTCCTCTGCAGATCTTCACTGATGAAGTTAAGAACAATCACTTCGTAAGTGTTATGTAGAATAAAGTGGAAATTTCCAGTTACTTGCTTAGGCTGGAAAGGCGGGGGATTTTATAAATTATCAATGGTAAGGAAACTTTTAAGAACAATGATAGGAAGAAAATTAGGAAAGAACAAAATTGAGAGATGAGCTTGATTCACTTATATCTACAAATATAATGATTACAGCGATGAGTCAATGTCAGTACTCTATGTTCTGAACAATTATCTTCCACTTGGAACAATTTAGTTTTCTGTTCATTGTATCATAGCTTCCTGTATTTGAGAATCGATTTCCAACATTCATGTCTGAATCTGTCTTAGATTATTATATATTTTAATCACTGAATTACAAAGAGAGAGAAAACTTATATGGAATTAGAATACTGTGGCCTGCAATGGGCTCATCCTTGAGATCTGAGGATTGTAATTCACAGCCAACCTGGGAAAGATTGACCTTGAAACACTTACCTCCAAATGACTAGCAAAAAAGTTGGAAGTGGAGCTGTGGCTCAAGCGGCAGATGTGAGACTTGAATCACAATGCTCAGGTACAGAATTCTGTCCCTGGGTTTCAGCCCCATGAGGTACAAAAATAAGTCATTTTATTTATCTATGACTTTAGCCTAAGAAAACAAGACCAGCCGGCACTGGTGGCTCACACCTCCTGTCATCCTAGCTACTCAGCAGGCTGAGATCTGAGATTGTAGCTGGCAGCCAGCCCTGGCAGAAAACCCCAATGGGATTGTTTATCTCCATCTATCCACTCAAAGCCCCAAAGTAGAGCTGTGGGCTCAAAGTGCTAGAGCACTAGCCATGTGCAAAAAGATCTCAGAGAAGGACTCCAGGACATGAATTCAGGCCCCATATCCAACATTCACAACAACAAAAGCAAAAGAAAAAAACACCAAAGGAAGATCTTTAAAAGATTGCTGTATCATTTGGACATGGGTGACTTTCATTTATCAAATACTTGTTTACCTTATAGGAAGAAGCTTTATTCACTTTCTTTAGCTAACATGTACAAATTTTGAAGCAAATTTTCACATTTAATATACATAAATTATCACAGTTTTATTGTAAACAAGGTCAATTTTATCAGTAAATGGGGATAGTCTACCTGGAATAAGAGTATTTCTTATGTTATATTTTATTTATGTTTGAAGTGGTTATCATGAATTCCATTTGTGTTTGTGGAATTCCTAAATGACGGAACAATGCCAAATATTATATAGAACGTCAGATTCTGTTGCCTCAATTTTCTTATGTAGAAACATTTAACCTAATTTTTTAGGTAATTTTTTCCTCTATAAGTTGTTCTAAGACATTGTCAGCCTACATGACTACTTCTGAAAAATAATGGTATTCTTTATATCTATACTCTACTAAATTTCATTATTGTGTGTTTAGGAACATAGGCGCATGTTCATTATAGAAATACACATGTATCCATATACATACACAAGATAGTATTGAGAGGGGAAAGCAGAAGGACACAACATTACTAAGTGGATGCTAGTAAATGTCTTGAAAATGATTGATCAGTTTCAAGTTCCATAGTCATGGCTGGAGGGAGAGGAGGCTGCATGGTTCTCAGTGGATAGCACAGACTTGTCCGTGCCTGACTCACTCCAATAGCAAAAATGCTTAGAGAACAATCTGTTAGGTCAGCTCTACATGATAAACGTGGGCTTTACTGAGGTCTAAGCTTCCTGAAGTAAAGATTGCAGGTGCATGTCATTTCTCCTGAAGAGCTGAGTGTCTGCCTATTGATTGATAGTCAGCTTGTGGGAAGGCTCCATATTCATGCTTGTGGGTCACTGGGCAGCTCTGTGGTACCATCCTACCTGACAAGGTTCCTATTTGACCTTGTCTCTTGAAAGACATTTCACTGAATTTTAGGCCTTCACAATTTTCCCCTCTCAGTATGTTAATGGTTTTCCAGTACCTTTTGTTCTCCATAGTCTCTGGTATCTCTTCAGCTGGCATTCAGATTTGACGTATGTGAAGTTTGTTTTCATATGTCTGAAATGTTTTCTCCTGGCTTCATGTTATACAAATAAATGAAGAAACAGTTCTACTCAAGGCTTTGTGCACTATACAGTTGTGGCCTTTAAATACCTGAAATCTCATTTTGCTTGACTGACCAGGAAACTAATTGGCGATAACTTTACAATGAAACTGCTTGTTTTCTTAATATGTACCTTTTAACACATGTGTTTTATAGCCAATAACTGTAATAGCAAAAAACTCAGATACAGTGAAGGATGTTATCAGCAAGATACTCTCGACACTTGGAATACAAGTAAGTCATCTGTAAGCTCTTTTTAAATTCAAAACCAATTCCCTAATGGAGATGAATAGAGATGCATTTACGCTCATGTGTGTACTGCTGCACTACTAACATCAGTCTTCTTCTTGCCTCAAGATTGAGAACCTGCAGGCAATGGACATGAGATGAATCTATACTTAGGTTCTTACAATCTCATTCTTGATCTCATTCCAAGTGCAATTAAACACACAAGGAAGTTGATATTTATAATTTGGACCTGCTAACTCCATATATTTCTGTAATGTATAATAGTCTATCTATGATGAGCTACTGTAATACTCTGAGCAAGAAAGTTCCCCGACAGGAAGGTGAGGCTAATGTCTGCAGTCATAGCTACTCAGGAACCCAGACCATCACTAACCCCCCAAAGTCAAAAGCAGAGTGTTCCTTGTTAGAAGCACAGCTGTGTAAGGCAATGTGTCCTTCTTAGGTCCACTGTGAGAGGCTTTGTGTGGCACTCAGTCCTTCTCTCCCCCAGGGCTCCGAGAGTGACTACCAGTTGTGGCTCCATTCTGAAAATGAAGAAGCTCGATTTGTCTTCATTGGTAAATATCAAAGAAAATTTCAAATGGGAGGGAATGTTGTCAAAGTTGGACTTCTAAATCTCAAATACTGATTCTTTAAGTGTTAAGCTTAATATTACTAACAGTAAATATTGCCTATACAATTAGATTGTATGTTTTTCAATAAATGCTGACCAGACTTCACTTGATTTATGTGTGTGTGTGTGTGTGTGTGTGTGTGTGTGTGTGTGTGTGGTACGGATGTTCATTTCTTCATGTGGCAAATCTTGGTTTGAGGAGAAAGATAGGTAGTTGGCTTTATTCACTTGAAATATAGCATTTTTGGATGATATTGGCAGAAATGCCTTGTATTCATGAACTCATTTGTTGAGTAGTAACTGTTTTGTACCACTACATAATGATAAGAAACATGAACTACAAATAAAATTGAGGTTTCTTGATTAAAATAAGGTGTTTTGTTTTCATGAAGTAGAAAGCAGATTGGAAATTCATTGTCAAAATCTGGGCTCCCCTTCCAATGAAAGTCCCTGCTGCGTTTTCTCACCATAGGGCATGAAAATCCCTATGTGATTAAAATGAGTCAGTTTGGAGAGACTGCATTCCAGCCACGAGGACCAAGGCCACATGAGACTCACACTCCCCAGAATCCTACCCTGGAGCAGTGCTATCTAGCCACAGGAGGTCGGTTCATTCTGAAGTCAAGGCAGCCTGCCCAGGGCCAACAACTTAATGGTGAGTCCTCTCACTTCTATTTGGTTACACAGTTCTCTATCTTCTGTACAATTGAGGAGCTCTATGGTCTCTTAAAGCATTTGACATGCATAAAAACACATCTAAGTAAATGGAAGCAGGATACCTATGGCTCAAGCTGTAATTCCAGCTACTGAGGAGGCTGCAATCTGATTTTCTCAGAGTAAAGTCAGTGTGTAAAGGAAATTCCTGAGAGTCTTATCTCCAAATGTCCATGAAAAAGCTGGAATAGAACTGTGGCTCAGAGCTAAAGGGCTCCTTTTAAAGAGAAAGCTCAGGTCAGGGACAAGGCTCCAGAGATCACTAGGTAGCCTGTGGGAGGACATAAAGAGAAGAAAAGATGTCAACATGCTCCAAAGTTTCTGGAGAATATTGAATGTGTACAGCAAGCTTGAATTAGAGTTTTTTCCTTAGTGAAAACTAGAATGTGACTAGAGTCACCCAAAAGGAAAACATTTGCATCTTCTTTGGTCAGTTCTGGAGCTTGAACTCTGGGACTGGCTCTATCCCTAAGGTCTTCAACTCAAGATGAGCACTCTAGCACTTGCCCAAGAGTGCCACTTCCAGTTTTCTGGTGATTTTTTGAAGAAAAGAGTCTCACCAACTTTCCTGCCCGGGCTGGCTTTGAACCACCAACCTCAGATTGCAACTTCTTGAGTAGCTAGTATTACAGTCCTGAGCCACCAGTGCCAGAGTACCATTTTCATTTTTACAGCCCAAATAGCATGTTGTTTTGAAAGCCTCTGCTGGGACAAGAGAGCAGAGACAGTGTAACACAACCTGAGTTTACCTCATTGGCAATAATTAGTATACGTCTAGGGTAATTTTATCAGATGAGCAGAAACGAAGAACTCTGTAATATGACCATATAAGATGACGTTAAGGGAAATGAACAGCAAGATGAGAACAGAAGAGGTCTTACTTTGTTGTTGTTATTTGAAATTTACAATGAGATTTGTGTTTCCTTTGCATGTTCTTCCCTCTATGGTATATCCCTTGGGGTCACTGTGCTTGAATTTGACACTGTGCACCTTGTATAAATTTATCTACTTTGGGGAGGGTATGGAAATAACAAGGACCCAGGTTGACCAAATGCAATAATGCTACTCAAAATATACTTAGTTGGAAATAAAATTTATAATGTTGGGGAGAGAGGAATGGAGCAGGTGAGGGAGAGAAGGAACAGTTGGAGAGCAACAAAGGAGCGGTTAACAATTCTTGACAAGGAATGGACTCAATACCTTGCTCATGTAACTAACACCTTTGTACATTATCTTTATACTATATGTATATGAATATGTATCTATATATATGTAAAGAGCATGACAAAAAAAGAAATGTACTCATTGTCTTACTCATGTAATTGTAAACCCTCTGTCCAACATCTTCACAACTATATTAAAGTAAATAAACCCCACAAACAAAAACCAGACATCTCCTAGTCTTTCACCTGGCAGACATGCCGTGTGATAAGGGGAGATAGCCTGATACAGGAAGTGATCAATGGGACACATGCAGAAATTCAAATAGGAGGACAATGGCTCTCAATGTGAATGGTTATAAAACTCAACTGGAATGTTAGTTTTCCCTTTCAGAAGGGAAGGATACACCTGACGGCCCTACTTCAACTCAGGAACTTTGTAGGTGCAAGAGAGCTGGCCATAATAATCAGAAAGCTAAACTGAATGTGCTCAGGCCCCTAGCCATAACCAACAGTTTACCGATTTGGGCAAAGACTCAATAGTAAGGGGAATTAAGCCATTAGAGAATGTGGATAATTTGACAAAGAAGCTTAGGTTCTAGGAAATTAATGTGATCTCTTGAAAACTGTTGCTTCTGTAGAGTCAGAGCAGAAAAAAGAAGGAAGGGAAAGATCTTTCATCAATTGGCTTTTTGGGCGGCGGTCCAGCACAGCCAAGGAGAACAGACCCATGAAATCTTCATCTGCAAAGAGAAAACTTCTCTATGGGGCTTCCTTGGAGGCAGCTTGTAAGGATGGCAAACTACCCTCCCCTCTCCTGGTAGGTCCCAGTTTGGTGTCTGGTGCCCTCCTGAGGAGAGGAACCTCCTGAGTGAGGAGGGGAGGGAGAGGAGTGTTCTCATGGAGCCCCAGGTCCAATTCAGCAAAGCTTCAGACAATGGGTGGGGGTGCTTTGTTACTATTACTACAAGGCATAAACATGTCACAATGTACAATTCCCTAAGTCAAGACCAACAGGTAAGTATGGGAATGGTGCACCAGGAGCCACATTTCCTGCTGCTGGCCTGCAGTACCAGGCTCTGTGCATGTGAAAGTCTGTGTACCCTTCTTTCATGCTTCCTCTCAGCTTTATTCTTCCATCTTACAAATGTCTCCATTCACATACATAGACATTCCTCAGACACTCCTCAGTCTAGTCATTTACACCTATTAGACAAGATCATATTTTGATGGTCCCTAGAATCAGAAAAGCCCACTGGGGGTTGTGGGTTTTCAGAGAGGAAGATGGACAGATAGTGTTTAAAAGCTCTGTCCTTTCCATGAGGAAAGATGGAAAAGTTCTGAGGAAGCAGGTCACACAGTATTGTGTTTGTACTGAATGCAAATGGACAGTGTGCTTCAAATGGGCCAAAATGGTAACTCCTTAGGTTATGTATGCAAAAAGGAAAAGATATTACTTTGCTTTCATTTGTTTGAGTATCATTGAAAAACCATTGATATTGTGTTCACTGTTTGTTTCTTCGTGGTATATTAACCAGGCAACAGTGGGTCACACCTGTAATCCTAGCTCCTCAGAAGTGTGAGACTGAGTGTGACATCTAAGACTTCTGCTCCATAGCTAGCCCAGACTGGAATGGTCATGAGACTCTTGTCTTTAATGAAGCACTGAAAAAGCAGAGGTGGAACTTCAGCTGAAGTTTTAGGCCAATAGACTTGAGCATCAAAGTTCAGTGACAGCACTCAAGCCATGAGTTCAGAGCTTCAGGACATGGATACATGCACACCAAAGAACCTAATTTACTATAGTGTGTGTGTGAGGATTGGATGAATGGATGTCCATCATGCGTACAATCACTAACACATGATGCGAATTTTCCCTTGGATGCAACAGAGAATTCCCTGGTCTCACTTTGTACCAAGGAATTTTAAGAGGCAGATAGGATCACCCTTGTTCTAATCTCACATTTGGAAAAATAATAGAAAATCTAAAAATGGACATACCTATTGTACAAGAAGTACCTTATTATACACCCAAGTTATTGGGACACTGGAACCTGGAGGAATAATATTTCAAGCCATCCTAGGAGGAAATGTCCACTAGATTACTATTCCAAAATATCTAGCAAAAAGGAGGATGGGAAGTTTGGGTCAGGAGAAACAAAGGTAGCCTGGCAAGTGGGAGTTTGAACTTCACAGGAGCCATATGTGGGAAGGAAGGAAGGAAGGAGGGAAGGAAGAAAAGGAGAAGAGGAAGGAAAGGATGGAGGGAAGGACAAAAGAGTGAATAAAGGATTGAGGGAGGGGAAAGGCTTAGGAAGGGACTGTGTCCAAGGTCACATTACAACTGCCAACACTGTCCAACACTCTGAAACAGGGGACACCAAGATAGAAGCAAAGAAAGCAAGGCCCCAGTGATGAATACAATCAGGGAAAACTTCATAATGGACTAAGTATGAATGTGATGTGAAGAATCTAGCAACTACAGAAGGTATAAATGGGAAATTAAAAAAGAAGAAATGCGCAGGAAGGTGTGAGGGGACACCTGTGTAAGAAGGAGACTGGGATAGCAGAAGCTGCAAGCATAAAGTAGAAGGTGAATGAGTCAGTTCTTTACATGGACAAATCCATTCACTGCTCCATGTTTCTGAGTCTGACCTACAAGAAAAGAACAACAACAAAATATATTTCCAACAACTAAACATAATTATAAATGAGGTCCCTTAGCTTGAGCACTGGAGCCTTGCACACTCAGACATCTTACTTAGAGAAGTGTGAGGTGGTGCTCTGGGCCAGTAGACATTGAGGACCCAGGTTTTCTTTCCTCTCCTCCACACAGGAGATTATTTCCTTCCTCAGTCAGGAGGGGCGGCTCACCGAGGACATCTTCAGAAAGTCAGGCAGCGTCAAAGCCTTCAGAGCCCTCCAAGAAAAACTGATGTTGGGAGTCCCAGTGGACCTGCACCAGGAATCTGTGTTTGTGGTGGCCAGAGTGTTAAAGGTAGGACACAGCCAGCATCACCCAGGGAGGCAGCTTCACTGTGAGGACACAGCACTGCATCACCAGCACCACAATCACCCAAGAACCACGAGGGGCCTCCCACATCAAGCATGTGGGAAATGAAAAGACACATGTCTGTGTGTTCTGTCTGTTTACTTTGTCTTCTCACCTCATCTCCTCTCATCTTCCCACCTGAACACCCATGCCCAATATGCCTAATGAGTGATCTGATTTACTGTATCACTGTAAATCGCCATGACAATACAACTATCAACACAAACAAGTGCTGCTACATATTTGCCAAACAAGCATCCTACCCTGCCTTCGTTAAGGAAGGGTAAACAAAGGCACAAAATTATATAGACCTTGTAAACTTTTTTAGAGAAAGGATCAAAGATTCTCTTCATAACCAAAGTTGAAGGCCTGAATGAGTCCCATCATGATTTCACAGGCCACCATAGCCCAGAAATATAAACTATACATTTTGCTCTTTGTGAACAACACTGCAGAAAATCATGTAACAATGACTAAGAATGGCTTTATAAAAATAAGTTTTTTTTTCACTTGCTCTAGGTCTTTTTCATGTCCTTTCATTGTTGGTGTAGACATCAGTCATGCTAATAATTTTCAGCCATGAAGATAGGCATGCATTACTGTGCATAGAATAACAATTTTGTACTGCTCACTTGAAACTCACATCACTGACTAGCCAGAGGTAGACAAGTGCATCTCAGCTTCTCTGGTCTTGAACTTGGTGATAACATGACAGACGCATACAGAGTTCTGCTAACCCAGCCTGGAGATGAATATAAGCTCAGAACCATGATGAATGTACCATGGAGCCATGTCGAGAATGTTAGCACAACACCCAACACTGTCTGCATTTTTCCCCTTTGTGTGTATATACATTCTAATAGGCTAAGTTATGAGATCAAGAATTAGTGATCAGTTGTTTAAAATGATCTTGAGAGAGAATCTTTGATGTGCAAGTCACTAACGTTGAGATTCAGAGGTCCAAAGTTGGCAACATCTACATTCTTTTTTGTTTTTTATTGGGAAAGTAATGTACAAAGGGGTTATGGGTACGTTTCTTATTAAGCATTGTTGCCTCCTCCTTTGTTTCCCCTTCCCATCCCTTCCCATCTACCCCCACCCCTTTTGCACACACACACACACACACACACACACACACACACACACACACCCTGTGCCAAAGTTGTACAGTTCCTTTTTTGACATAATGTCTTGTACATCTCATTGTTGCAATGCGTACAGCTTTGATCCTATTTAAACAATTTTTGCTTCCAGCTTTGATTGTATTTAAACAATTTTTTTCTACCCCTTCACAAAGTGCACCAACATCAAATACAGTAAAAACAGGGCTGATACCGTCGGGGAGGGACATACAAACCAACAAAGAAATATAACTACATTAGAAAAAATATTTGAGTCCTCACCTTGGGGTTCATTTCACCTAACATCAATGTATCATATCATTTCTGCTTGTCTCAGACATATGCTAGTTATTGCAAATAAGGGAAACCATGGGACCTACGCTTCTTTGGGCCTGGCTTACTTCACTTAATATAATTTTTTCCAAGTCTTTCCATTTCTGAACAAATGGGGCAATGTCATTTTTTCTGATGAAGGAATAGAATTCCATTGTGATTACATACCACATTTTCTTGATCTATTCTCTACTGAGGGGCATCTGGGTTGGTTCCATATCTTAGCTATGGTAAATAATGGTGCAATAAACATAGTTGTGCTGGTAGCTTTAGTATGGTCTTGTTTGTAATCATTTGAGTAAATGCCAAAAAGAGGGAATGCTGGGTCATAGGGGAGCTCTATGTGGAGTCTTTTGAGGAACCTCCATACTGCTTTCCAAAGTGGTTGAACAAGTTCACACTCCCACCAACAATTCAGAAGGGTTCCCTTCTGTCCACATCCCCTCCAGCATCTGTTGTTATTAAAGTTCTTGATTATAGCCATTCTAACTGGGGTGAGGTGGTGTTTCAATGTTGTTTTGATTTGCATTTCTTTTATTTCTAGGGATGTTGAGCTGTTTTTCATGTATCATTTGCCCATCCTTATTTCGTATTCAGAGAAGTATCTCTTTAAGTATTTAACCCTCTTATTTATTGGGCAGTTGTTTCTTTGAGGATTTGTTGTTGGGGGATTTAATTTTTTGATTTCTAGGTATATTTTAGATATGAGACCCTTGTCTGTTGTATGGTTAGTGAAGATCGTCTCCCAATCCGTGGGCTTTCTTTGATCTTTCTAGCTATGTCCTTTGCCATGCAGAGGCTCTGCAATTTCATGCAATCCCATTTGTCCAACCTCTCTTTGATTTGTTGTGTTTCTGTGTCCCTATTAAGAAAATTTCAGCCTGTGCCCAGGAGACCAAGGGTTTCTCTTATTCTGTCCTGTAATGTTTTCAGGGTGTCTGCTTTGACACGCAGATCATTTAACCATTTGGAGTTGATTCTGGTGCAGTTTGATGAATAAGGATCTAGCTTTAGTTTTCTACAAGTGATTAAGCAGTTTTGCCAGCACCATTTACTGAAGAGGCTGTCTTTCTTCCATTCTATTTTTTTAGCTCCCTTATTGAAGATTAGGGTTCATTTCTGGGTTTTCAATTGTATTCCATTGGTTCTGAGTTCTCTTATTGTTCCAGTACCAAGCTGTTTTGATTACTATGGCTTTGTAGTAGAGTTTGAAATTTGATATTGATATTCCTCCTGCACTGCTCTTTCAGTTAAGGATCGTTTTTGCTGTTTGGGGTCTTTTATTGTTCCATATGAATTTTTGGATTGCCTCTTCTATTTCCTTAAAGAATGAGGTTGGAATGTTGTTCGTTATTGCATTGAATTTGTTGATAGCCTTGGGAAGTATAGCCATTTTCACGATGTTGTTCCTTCCAATCCAGGAGCATGGAAGGTTTTGCCACTTTCTAACTTCTGCTTTGATTTCCTTTTTCAGGTTTTTAAAGTTTTCTTCATAGAGGACCTTCACTTCTCTGGTTAAGTTAATTCCTAGGTATTTTTTTTGGGGGGGGCTATTACGAAGGGAGTTGCTTTCCTGATTTCAGCTGCGCTTTTCTCATTGTTAGCATACAGAAAAGCCATTGATTTTTGAGGGTTAATTTTATAGCCTGCTACTTCACTAAAGTTTTGAATCAGCTTGGGTAATTTGGGTGTGGAGTCTGTGGGATTCTTTAAATACAAGATCATGTCATCTGAAAAAAGGGAGAGTTTTATTCCATCTTTCCCTTTTTGGATCCTATTTATGTCTGCATCGTGTCTTATTGCTGAAGTTAGGCATTCTAGTACTAAATTGAAGAGAAGTGGAGAGAGTGGACATCCTCGTCTCCTTCCTGATTTAAGAGGGAATGGCTTTACTTTTTCACCATTAAGTATAATGCTGGCTGTAGGTTTGTCATATACAGCGTTTATTGCATTGATAAATTTCCCCTGGATTCCTTAATTTTCCAGAGCATTCATCATGAAGGGGTGCCTCATCTAAATTCTGATTGTTGCTTGTTGATGAGGTTGGACAGGTGCTTTAACCCAACAGGCTGAAAGGAACCTATTATAGCTATTCTTCATGGATGTAAAAGGAAAGTTACCCGACTGGTACTCCCAGGTGTAAGATGATGTATTTCATTCCTTCCAAAGTGTTGGGGAATTTTAACCCAAGATTCAGAACTAACATATTGTCTACATAAGCTTTCCCATATGATATGTACAGGAGTTTTTTGTTCACACAAATAAAACACTACTTGTTCAGTTAAAACTGCAAAGAAACAGGTAAAATGTGTGGGCCTATCTCTGCTCAGCAATAGGATTTAGAACCACTGCATGCCCAGCATTGTCCTTTAGAGTAGATTGTTTCTGTCAAGTAGGAGATTTCAGAGAAATGGGAGCTGGGTCTTCACTCCCTTAGTCCGTAATGCAGGTGGGTGATTGTGAAGTTTCTTAAAGTAGGAACTCGTCCCTTAGTCCTTTTGATGTTCCTGCCTCTTGTTTTCCATTCTGGTTTGTTATGTGTGGGTGTAATTTTTATTTGAGAGGGCATTCCTATCAGGAAGGGGTTTAGCCTGTTATGAAAAGAGACTGTTTCTTGAGATTAGACTGGATCCTCTTCTTTCAGTTTGAAGCAAAGATAGCACATCCATGTTTCCAAATACCTGTTTCTAAGTTGTCTTCACCAGATCCCTAATCCTTCCTGCCTCAGCAGCACTGCCATCCTCTGCTTTGTGCTTTCAGTTCAGGTGGGGAGGCTGCTGGCACCTGTCTTAGGTGTGAAGTGAAGAGAGGGCAGTGTAGGTCACAGATTCACTCATTGAGATGGGATGGGGTCAATCCATTTCTTCTACCTGTGTGTTATAATTGTGTGACATAGTTTGTTCCATCAGAATATCCTGCTTTTGTCTCTGGAAGGATTTTCTTATTAAGGTGCAAGGCAGTGTGTTTTACACTGGCACGTATGAGACATGGCTTGGGATCATGGATGAAGATGGTGAAGAGGAGAAAATCATTCTGGCCCAGAGGTAGGATGCAGGAAATGAGTCTTTTTTGGGTAGCACTCAAAAATCAAAATTTTATACTCTTAGGGAAAAGTAGCCTCATGGAGTATGTAGTTTGAGATGCTGAAATAATTCTGAGTGTGTAAAATTTTTATTTGGTTACATGCATGCAGGACTTCACAGAGACAGGCAATTGTACTCTGTATGTGAATGAGTTTTTTCCTATGCTATTGTTTTCATGGCATCTTTCCCATGAACACATAAGGAAAGTCAACACTGATGGATAACAGATTATACTGATTGACCCATGTAGCCAGGCCATGATCTCAGCTTGGTCAAATACTTGCATAAACATCAAAGTCGATATCATTTAAATGAAAGTTTTTGTATTCATTCTTTTATGGAATGAGTCTCTCATTCCAAGAGGGGATGTGATCACTAAACCTGACTTCATAATTGCCATTTCAGAAATAATTGAGCTGTTTAATTTTTCAGGAAAATTTTTGTTGAGTACAATGTGAACCAATACAGAATTTATTTCTAAAATACTATCATTCTATTGATTTAAATACATCTGTCCAAAGATGTGTAGTGTAGTCATCTCAAGAATATATTTTTTGTAGTAGTTTTAAGTATATCCTTCCCTTGTTATACTTTCAACTAGTTCAGCCCAACATATAGAAAAGGAACTTTGTGTATTTAGAATCTTCCACAAGAAATTACTTACATAAAAGTGTGTTTTTCTGAGTTCAGGCTTTTAGAAATGCTGCCCAGTGTCAACCAACTGCTGCTGAAACATCTCTTTGGAATGTTAAGCCAAATCCACCAGAATTCCTCCCTAAACCTGATGAACTCCTATGAGCTAGCTGTGTACACAGCCACCAGCTTGATGCCCCCGCCCCCAGATGCCAGGGCAGGATTTGATCCTCAGCTCATAATAAAGGTAATGACCACTCCTAGCTCCATCCTGACAAGCAGAGTGGTGGTTGGATAAGGAAAGTCATGACTGACAGCCCAGGATTTAAGGACACAATGGACTGCAGGTCTTGGGAGCAAGAGGTGTTCACCCTATCTCTGGTGAGGTGTAGGAACATGTGCAGCAAGGAGAAAGCAGCAGTGTGGTCCTTTCTCTTTCCCTTCAGTATAGAGGAGTCTAGGCTGACCAAACCCTAGGGAAGAAAGGAGAATGACAATGGAGACAATGAGTCCAACCACCAAAGTTCAGCTCTCTTCTTGCCATTGTGGATCTGTGCTCTTGAGATGGTTTTCAAGTTAGTGTCTTCCTCTGTACAGTGGAGGTGGAGATCCTGCCCAGTGCTCTGCTCGTGTCCAGACACTTCCCCTTAAGAAGGGGATTAAAGCATGATCCCTAGGGATTGTGTACTATGCATAGGCTCCCTTTGTCAGTTGTTTTTATTCAGAGACAGATTGTTCCCTGTTGCTAAGTCATTCAGATTCCAGTTAGTAAAGAGTATCATCTAATAACTTGTACTGATCTAGTCCAGGGAGTGAGACAGAGAGATGAGAGGAACAGACTACAATCCTTCAATATTCTCTGAGCTCAGTTCCTTATGTTTACCTCCCACTAATGAAAGGTCTTCAACTTTTCCTCCCAAATGCACCCACCTGAAGGAAAGATTGTTCAGGGTTTTTTGAGAGATGCCTAATATATAAACTATACATAGTATTCCTCATTCACTACACCAAAAAGAAACTAATGAAATATTCTAAAATGTCTCCACAAAAACAGAGGGTATATGAGACCAGGGGAGTTTGCCAGGCTCACCCTGCCACAGAGTTGAGGCCCAGCTGTGTGGAGCAGGGATTGCAGCTGCATAACACAGAGCTCCTCTGCAGGGGCTCTTTCTTCTTCACAGCTCCACATAAAAGCTGGCCTGAGTTTAAGGCAGGGCCCTTTGGAAGTGATTTCATCAGTTCATTTTATTCAATGATATCCTTTTGAATATTAGCATATACAACAGTAAAGAAAGCATACTATTTAGAGATATAACAATGATGCTATAAGAAAGACTTAATTTTGGTTATCACAAAGAGGTTGGCAGTTAAGCAAAGTGACTCCCTGTGCCTCTAGTCCATTCATTGTGTTTCAAGCTCTGGTCTATAAACACCATCCATAGGTTGAAAACTGTGTCTTTGACAAAAGTGGTTTATACAACACTTCGAGTTTAAATTCTGAGTTTCTCCCCACATTCCTCAAGCCTCTGTGTGTTTGCTCCAAGATTCATATATCAGAGGATTCATAACTGCCAATGATAAGAGTGGTCTGTGTGTCTCCTTTTGTGTTACAGGTTGCCCTGGTGCAGTTTTTGATTGAAAATGCTCCCAAAATCTTTGTCAAAGATGTCACTCCCGTCTCTTAGGGGAGCTCAGGTACTGTGGAAATGTGAGGTGTCATCAGGAAGCAGGAACAATTTAAATGACCAGTTGAACTGCCCTTGGGGAGGAGCAGCTGGGAGGCTGCCCAGGCTTGGGAGATGCTTTAGGCCATGGCTAATGCAGAAGATTCTGTCCTGAGGGGAATGGTGCAGGCCAGGGCCCCACCTCTTTCTCTTCCCTAGGCTGATCACAACTCATTACCCTGTCTGGAGACCAAAGCCATGGCAAGAGGTGTCTGTTTTCAAAAGGCTATAGTGCAAGCTCAGAATTAGTTTCTTTCAGTTCTCAAATTAAGCAAGATCATGTCAGTATCTGAGGATTCCTGTCAGATAATTTGTGAAAAATTAATTTTACCAATTGAATAAATTTAATAGAGGTTTCTTAGAATATCCAGGGTTGATTTGTTAATATAGCTAAGTATAGCTTCTTCCCCAGGATTCATCTCAGAAATTGAGCTTAGATTCAGAACCTCAGTATTTCTACCACATATTTCTATCACATATTTTGCCCTTCTTGTTTCTTTTAGACTGACAATGAAGCTATGATTGTGTGAGCACCACTGAAGACAAGCTCACCTTCTTTCCAAATTTAAAGACCTTCCTATCCCCATAGTACGCTGTATTTCACTTATATTGTTTTGTCTTATGCTAGTTGTTATGCTAATTGTGGTAATGCACATCACAAGGAGGAACTGGATCTGAGTGACATATACCCTTGAAGAACCTCACAAGCCAACTCTTTAGGATGAGACAGGAAATAGATCATCTCTCGGACACAAGTGTGCACAGACAAGGTCCAGAAGGTCATCTCTTCTCCCCTTGCTCCACATTCTCACCAGTGTCTGTGCTCAACACAGACATGCTCCCATCAATAAGGAAAGTGTGACTTCCACTGATTAAAAATACAGAATCAAATTAGAACTGTACTTTTGAAAATAAACAAGACAATATTCTTTATCTCCTAGCATTCAGTTTTAGACTCCCATTGTACAGTAAGTCTAATTTTTGGTAGACTTATTTCACATGATTTGATGAAACATGATTGAAGAAGCAAAAGACATTTCAGAAACAAAATTTTTAAATTTCCACACCTGTATCAGGCAGCTCATTTACTGCACAGCAGCTGAATCTTTATTTACACATCACAGTGTGGCCTGCTGTTTTCCTGGACTCAATTTTGTGAAAACCTCCTCCATTAAAGCAAATATAAGGGAAATGTAAACATACTTTCAAACATTACAAGGCACATACTTTCGTTTATTGTATTCCATACATGCATCATCTTGGATCTTGTTACAACTTTCCCTATTCAAATAAGGAAATGATTTCTGGTATTTTGGGGAAATTCTAACAGGCATGAAAATGAAAAGTCATAGAGAAACATTCCAGGAAGAACCCCTCTGTGTTTTTAATTACAGGTCATTATACTCCTTTTGGTAGAAGTTCAGTAATGATCCTGGACATATCACAACTATGCCTCTATTTTACCGATTTGCTCACATTTTGAAAATTTTCTTTGATTTCCCATATTTGTGTGTGTGTGTATGTGTGTGTGTTGTTCTACAGGTTTTTTTTTAACACTTTGCTTATCCTTCAGAATTATTCAGTAGATTTGTTCATTTTGTATGTTCATGTGTATGTGTGTGTATGTGTGTGTATGTGAGAGAGAGAAAGACAGACAGAGAGAGAGAGAGAAAGAGAGAGAGAGAGAGAGAGAGACAGAGACAGAGACAGAGACTGAGTCTGCTAGTGGGTTCATGTCCTCAGCCTTGAACACAGGGACTATTGCTGTCTCTGAGCTTTATCACAAAGACAACAGTCTACCACCGAAACCTCAGCTCCTCTTTCAGATTTTTTGGTAGATAACTTAGATAAAAGTCTCCAAGTCTTCCACACCCAGGCTGGCTTCTTACCCTGATGCTCAGATGTCAACATGCTGAGAAGCTAGAAATATTGGCTTAAGCCACCTTGGCTCAGTAGAGTTCTGCAGTTTTTTTATATCCCTTTCAAGAGCATCTACAGTGTAGCCTACAAGCGTATCTGACTTGTGTTCTCTCTTTGCTAATGTAGATATTTGATTTAGGTGAGACAGTTCACCACTCTCTGGAAAACATGTATTTTCCTGTGACCTCCAATGTTAACATTTTGTCAATATAATGTAGTTAATACTGGTGGAAAGGAAGTTAGATGCCCAAATGGTAGGTATTATTTGGTCAGGGCAGGCTGTCAGATTTATGGAAATATCCCTGTGAACTCCATGACTTTATACAATAAACATGTTGTAATAACAATGTCGAAGTGGATAGAGACTCTGCAGGTGACATCCACATGCTCCCTCAAATTGAGTTTGGTTGTGAGAGGCTTTAAATGAAGTCTGGAGGGGCTGATGAATTTGAATTTCTGTCTTCTACTTACCACTCTGGGAAAGTTGCCCTTCTTATACCATCTTTTAATATCTACAATGAATAAGTATTTTTTTTGTTTGTTTTGAGGCATGGTGACTGGATCATGGCCTGGCTAGACAGGTGTTCTACACCATGCACCTGACAAGAAGCATATGCTTGCAAGGATTCTGAGAGCCTTAAAGGCCTGGGGAGTGTGGATGAGAGGTTCCCATCCCTGCTGTGTGCAGATCCAAAGAGCAGTTCATTTGTAATAAGCCAAAGTGGAAGCAACACAGAATCCTCCATGGGCACAAGGTCAAACAGCCTGTCCTGGGTCATTGAGGAAAATTACCTGAGAGGATGAAAATAGTGAAAGGCACTCGCTAAAAGTATGGATGAAAAGGGTTCTGAATAATAGGGGAATAAAATTAAAAAGTGTGTATTCTATGAATGTATAGAAAACCAAAATGAAACGGTTGCCAATTAGTTTTAAGCTAATTGAAAAGAGAAATAGGTGGGTGTCAGTATTTCTCCTAGAATCCCCACTACTCAGGAGGCTGAAGTCTAAGTGTGATGCTTTAAAGCACAACTGGCCAACGATTTCTGAGAGAGACTGTGATATTCAATTAACAACAACAAAAACAATAACAATTAGAAAAAATAGAAGTAGAGCTGTGGCTCAAGTGGTTAGAGTGCTAGCCTTGAGCAAATTTAGCTTACGGAAAGTGCCCTGGCACTGTGTTCAAGTCAAATGACTGGCAAAAGTACAAAGAGAGAGAAAGAGAGCAAGAAAAATTGCATTATCAGATAATACCAAGTGATACAATCTGAGAACTTATACCTGAGGACTCCTTGTAGAAAACTTGCTTCCAGAAGGCAGTGTTTAGAGATGTTTGGGTCTTAATTAAGAGGGACACCTGCAAAAGATCATGAAATAACTGGGGTGCTGCTCTCTGAAGGATTAGAGTATAACAGGTGTGGTTACTTCTCCTGAGGGGATTGTACTAATGACCACCCCTGCTCTATGCAGTCTGTCAGCTTCTTAGCTCAGCATAGGGTGTCTCAACGGTGCTCTTGGTCCTTGAGCTATCACCAAAGATAGGAAAGGCTGATTTGGACATTCAGTCTTTATTACTACTAATTAAAATGCTTTATTAAACACCCAGCCTTTGGCATTATTGTAGACTTGCAATTCATACAAATACACTGGGTTATGATGCAGTGTAGCACTCATTATGGCTGTATTAAAGAGCAATAGAAAAATGTATATAGTATAGGTATTATATTTTACAATAGCAAATTTATCTACAGTTATCTCAAAGGATTTTGAACAGATAGGAGCTAATCGGGAAGGAAGAGGATGTGTCGACCTGCCACAGTCGAGGTCCAGAGGAGAGTCACCCCCTCAATACCCAAGTTTTCATCAGTGACTGCACTCAACACACTCACACTCCTGGTCAACAGCGAAAGCCTCATATCCACTGAATAACTGTACAGAATCAATTAGAAGTGAACTATTGACAAATATACAAGGGCATATGACCTACTGACATTCGTTCATAGACTGTATATTACTGTGATTCTGACCTTTTGGTGGATTTTTTCACACAGTTTGATGAAGCCTAGTTCTGAAATCCCAAGAGGTGTCAGAAACAAGAGATTTTCCTTTCCACACCTGAGAAAGGCAGCTCACTTAATGCACAGCAGCTCAAACCTTTCTGGTTCATCTTGCTCTTATATTCGAGACCTGCTCACTATTTGCCTGGGGTTAAATCTATGAAATTCAGTACCCCAAAGCTAGAGTGTCAACAAACAAACCAGAGAAGTGACAAAACAAACTTTTTACTTTAGTCAAATAGGTATATCCTTATCCTTTAGATTTTGGGAGGCCTTAAGGGAAAAAGAGAAAAAGATAACCTGCACAGAAACGAACTCTGTGAATTCTGGGCATGTGTAGAGATGCCTGGAGGAAGGTATCTTTGAATCACACATCAAATGCATATTCTATTAAAACAACAATCTAATATTTCATTCAAGCTATGCATTGTCTTCCTAGGAAGGAATCTATAGGCAAATTTTCTCATCGTTCAAAAACCTCCCGTGGATTTCTGGATTGTGTGTGTATGGTTGGATGTCTTGTCTTCAACTCAGGGCCTGGCTTTGAGATTTATTGCTTGAAGCAAGTGCTTTACCCCTTGAGCCACAGTTACACTTTGGGAGTTTTTTTTTTTTGGGTCCGGTCGTGGGGCCTGAACTCTGGGCCTGGGCGCTGTCCCTCAGCTCTTCAGCTCAAGGCTAGCACTCTACCACTTGAGCCACAGCACCACTTCCGGCTTTTTTCTGTTTGCTTATGTGGTGCTGAGGAATCGAACCCAGGGCCTTGAGCATGCAAGGCAAGCGCTCTACCACTGAACCACCTTCCCAGCCCCACTTTGGGAGCTTTGTGTTGGGGTTTTCTTTTTTTTTTTTTTTTTTTTTCAGGAATAGGTCTAGAACTCAGAGGCTGGGAGATGTCACTGGGATAATTTTGTTGAAGACTAGGATTTTACCAGTTCATTCACAGCACCATTTCCAGGTTTTGATGCCACTAATTGGAGATAAGCGTCTCATACACTTTCCTGGAAGGCTGGCTTCAAATCTGGATCCTCAGATCTCAGCCCCTTGAGTTAGGATTACAGGCATGAGCCACCACTGGCAAATGACAACTGGCTTCCTTGGTTGTTAACCAGAGATAAAAGTCTCAAAATCTTCCTCACCCAGGCTGGCTTCATGTCAAGATGCTTAGACCTCAGTGTGCTGAGTAGATGAAATTAACATTATGTGCTTCAACCACCTGCATTCAGCTGATTTGTGGGGTTTTTCCCCCCTTTCAAGACCTCCTACATTGAATTCTAGGGTTGTTTGTGGCATGTTTCCTCTCTATCCCAATGTAGACAGGTGATTTAGTTAGGTGAGACTCATTCCACCGTCATTGTTAAGACCCATAATTTCTGTGATATTATCCCCGAAATCAGCAGTTCTCTTTAGCACACTTTCAGTGAACCTCAGTCAATTGTCTGAACACATTAAAGGAGAATTCCAGAAACAAACAATGCATAGTTGGTAAATTGTACAGAATCTGAGCAGTGTGCTGAACCTCACTGTATCTGCAGTGCCTTGTATACGAGAATGTGAATCGTACCTCATCCAGGGCACCTCATCCAGCCACTCAGCCTTTATTCCCTTAGAAGCCCTCCTGTCACTAGGTCATATACTGTTTAGCAGTTTCTAGAAGGGTCTGTGTTCCTGAGCTGCTTCACGTGAGGAGACGATGGCACTACAGCACTACAGAAAGGGCAAAGAGGGGCCAGAATATTCTCCTTTATTGGAAGGTGAGAACAAGTGAGACATTATGAGTCTGATCTCCATCACACACTTTCATTAGGATACAATATGATGAGTGCTCTAATCTTTTCTTCATGGCCTAGGGCTCTGAATGTACAGTAAGCTTTAGTAAAGGTGTGCATAGGAACGACCATGCTAACTATGTGCACATGCACTGTATTTATGGGTGGGTCTATATAATTTATATAATAGAATGTACAATGTTATATATTCTATTCTATACCATGTGATCTTTCTACACCACGACTTTGCTCATAAGCATAGTTGCAACAGCAGGATTTATGCTGCCATTTAAATGTCACCCAGCAAAAAAATCCTTACCGGAAAGTCTGCATTCAGTTATAGTCAAGGCAATGTCTGGAAAAGATCTATTAAAATGAAGGAAGTCCTTCCTATCTTTCACTTTACACCCATGAATCCATCCTAGTGTATTTTTTAAATTTAAATTGCACCTCTACTCAACACAAATGACTCTTGACCCTGGAGCACTCTGCAGTCAATTTATTATAACTGTATTTGCATGGGGCTCACAGAGTGGTTACTATGAAATGTTATGTCTAGTTATATTCCAGTGATTGAATATATGTAGAGAGATGTGCTCAGATTCTCTGCAAGTATTCACCATTTTTTGCCACTGTCAACCAGAGACAGAGAATCTCATGGCCTTTGCAGAGCAGCCTGTCTTCCAATCATGTTCCTCAGATCTCATTCTCTGGACTAGCCAGAATTACATGCAGGAAACACTGGCTCTTGGCTTCCATATTCTCTTAAACATCTTATCAACAATTAAAACATGGAATAAGAAAATCCTTGGGACTTTCAACCTCTGAAAGGGTCCAATTGTCTAGTTGTGATGGAAGAAAAGCCTGATAATCTTTCTGATACCAATCATTACCAAACTGCCAATAACACTGCATATGCATGAATCAGTTATACCTAGTGATGTAATAAATAAATTTTCTAAAATCAAATAATGATTGATGGTAATGGAATCTATTTCATTCCAGAAAGAAAACATTCATAGGTGAATTGTCCTAGCAAATTAACTCTTAAGTCAGGAACTGGTGGCTCATGTCTGTCATCCTACAGACTCAAGAGGCTGAAATCTGAGGGCTACTATTCCTAGCCAGCTTGTGCAGGAAAATCCTTGAGATGCATCTGCAACTCTCCCCTAAGCAACAGGAAGAAGCGCTGTGGCTCCAGCAGCAAAATACTAGTCTTTAGCAAAATTCATTTAGGAATAGCACCTGAACCCTGAGTTCTACTTTCAGAAAACACACATACACACACACACACACACACACACACACACACACTCACACACATGTATGTCAATTAGCTTTCAATGCTAAAGTTAAATTATTATTTTATATTTATGGAATATATTTCTATGTCTCTCATTTATGTATGTACACATCAACATATGTATATGCTTATATCCATTTTCATTCCAGAAATACTTACTTTTCAGATTTTGAGATTATTGATCTGGGCAGTATGCTTTCAAGTACCCAAGTTTTAAAAAACATGATTTCCCAGGCTCCAGTGGCTCATGTCTTCAGATATTGGGGAAAGTGGTTATCCAAAAAGGAAAGTGTGGGAGCCTCTATGCATGTATAGAAATATCCCAGTTATTTCCATTAATTTGCACAATAAATGTATTACTTTAAAAATGTAAAACTAAGTAGTCTCTGGAGATTACAGTCTCTGTGTTACCTCAATGTTTTGGTTTTGATTTTGGTTTTCAACAGCTTGAATGAAATGTTAAGAAAGTAAGAGACTTGAGTAAGTCCGGCTTCTCCTCACTTCTTCAGGAGTTTCACAGTTCTTGTGCTTTCCTTTGATGTCTCCATTCCAACCAAGTTGTTTTGTTTGCTTTTTTGCTTGTCTTGAGACATGGTAACTGAATCCACGACTGCACAGGACAGAGCTTCTCCAGCATCTAAACCTGACAGGAAGCATAAGTCCCAGGGATGGTGAGGGCCTATGCAGGCCTTGTGCGTGGGAACAAGGGCTTTACACCTGGCTGGATGCAGATGGTTAGAGCAGCTTTATTTGCAGGAAGTTCAAGTGGAGGCAACACAAATTCCTACAATGGGCACAAGGTCAAAGCAACTGTTGTGTGTCCTTGAAGAAAATTATCTACATGATGAAGATAGGAAGAGGAAACCTACTCAAATGTGAAGAAGAGGCTTTAGAAAAACAAAGCATGGGATCAAAGTGCATTATATGAAGGTACAAACACAAAAATGAGACCACTTTCAGTACCGAAATAGTTAATTGAATGGGGCAGTGTCTGTCTGACTTACATACGCTTAACTAGGATCAGATTTGAAGTTGGCTGGGCAGGCAAATACAATAGACTCTGACTGCCAATAACTACCAAGGAAAAAGAGCAGGAAGTGGAGCTGTGGCTTAAGTGATCAGAGTGATATCATGAAAATGACCATGGCCATGAGTTCAAGTCAAAGGACTTGTGAAAAGGAAAGAGAGAAAGAAAGGCAGCAGGAAAGAAAGAAAGAGAACTTTACAGAGAGAAACAGAAGAGACACAGGGAAAAGTAAAAAAAATATAGAAAGAAGACACAGAGAAGAGAAGAAAGCAAGCAAGCGAGCAAGAACGAAAGAAAGAAAGGAAGAAAGAAAGTAGGGAAGGAAGAAAGAAGGACAGAAAGAAAGGAAGGAAGGCAGGAAGAAAGGAAGAAGCAAAATGTATTAAAGGACATTACTAAATTGCTACAAAGAAATGAACTGATAAATACCTTCAATAGTAAGGATGACTATGCATGTATAAAAATAAAAGAAAATGTTAAAATGAATTCTCTTGTATGATCCAGGTCATACAACAGTTTACAAAAGACAAAACTTTAGAGTTTAGATCACATGAGCACTGGCTTGGGGTTGGATTATTGGAAGGTGTGGGAAGGTGGTGGGCATGGCTGTGGAAGGGGAAATAAATTGTATGTCTCCATGGGAATTACCCTGGCATCTACTGTGACTGCATGGAAATTCTGCTGGACTGGATTTGGATTTGCACAAAGATTCCTGATAAAAGCTTGTAAAGATCCTCCAGGGACTAGGAAGCTGGTCTCCAAATGAGAAAAACTCTGGAGATCTGGTTAGTTCTCCGGAGAGGAGTGCAGCTAAAAGAGATCCCCTGCTGTGTCCACTCTGCCCAGCATCCTGGCTCAGCACAAGCACTCTCCACAGTGCTCCTGGTCACTGAGATGTGAGCCAGTCCAGGGGACTGACCACAGGCCAAGTTTCAGAATACCATGATTTGGATATTCATCCTTCATGATTGTCAATTAAACATCTTGTCTTTGTTAAATATCTAGGCTCAGGCATATATAAAGCACTGAAATGTCAATGAATATACTGGGTTATGATGCATGGCTATATTAAACGGAAACAGAAAAATATATGTAGTATGGTAGTAGTTTAACAATAGCAAACATATATATATATATATATATACAAATATATATTAAGGAAATGAAAAGAGCTAAAAGAAGGCAGAGGATATGTCAGCCTGGCAGTTATGGCATGAGCCTTAGAACCGTGACATCACAGAAAGAGGAACTACCAGCGCTCAGATTCCAGGCAGTTGACTGCGGTCGCTGTTGGAGCTGCAGTCATGTCTGCTATCCAGAGCCACGAAATGGACAAAGACAAGTGTTCACTGCAAGCCCCACACTCACCATGTGCGGCTTCCCTGTACGAGGTAGTCTGTGAAAATACTTGTTTTGAGATTCCCACTAGAGGGGGCCCTGGAAAGTGTTCTGTCTTCCTTCCCCTGACCTTTTGCCCTGAATCTGACCTTCAACACTGTTCATAAAACGTGACCCCTATTCACACTGTTCAGCTTTGGGTGAAGACAGGTGTGCTCATATTCTCAGAGGAGATGGGAGTGAGGCTAAAGGGAGATGGTGTGGATGAAGCTCTGCCCACACCTGAGCCAGTGAGCAGAAGTTCCCATACTATTGATGTAGTGACCCTTACCTACAGAGCCACAGCTCTACTGACAAGAGACACAGTACCACCAACAAATCTAAGGACTTCCTCACATTTAGGAATTCTTAATGGCGTCACGTATTTCGTGATGCTGTTTCTCAACTTGCTCTTGCTCCAATACTGAAGAATGATGTAAATAATGTGAAAATAACCTTCCAAGTAGGTACAGTTATGCCACTTTTCGTGGTGGAACAAAAGCAATTTGGAATTCTTTGTGGATATTCATATTATGCCATACAGATGCTCTTCTCACGTTTAGCAGTGATGTTTGGTCAGTTTGCTGTGGTCATCTGCTTAGCCTTGCCCTAACATTTCACCTGGCTCACTGCTCCTTTGCCAGATTCTTCTCCTTTCTTGGGACAGGTGCATTAGCTTCCTGCCTTCTTCTTTCCCCCATCTCTTAGAGAAGAAAAAGTCCAGGATCTGTTCCTTAATATAATCTGTCCTCATATCTTAAATAGTGATTAAGATTGTCTGTTTGCTTTAAAATCTAAAGCACAAAGTCTCCTGGTATCAGTGACAAAGTGAGGTTAGGATTGAGAGGGCCACCTGTGGCACTGTGTGTCCCCATCCATTTGGCATAAAACTCTGGGACATATGTTTAAGCTGACTGTGTGTGGTGTTGGTGTGCAGCAGGAAAGCCATCTTCCTGAGGAGGATGCTCAGCAGGACAGACCTGTGTCCCTGGAGGACAATGACAGAGCCCTGCTCATCCACAGCCCAGTGCAAATGAGAAGAGGCTGGAGGAGGCAGAAGCGGCACCTCTTCCTCTTCAGTAATGTGTTGCTGGTGTCTAATACCAAGTACGTATGGACTGTATGCTCTCCTGCAAAGCACACAATACTTTTCACTCAGCAATGATTTTATATAACCCTCACCTTAGGAAAACTTAGAATTTTTTTTTATTTTTTTATTTTATTTGTGAAAATACTGTACAGAGGGGTTACAATTGCATGGGCGGGATAATGCGTACATTTCTTACCAAGCATTGTAGCCTCCTCCTTTGTTTACCCTTCACAACACTTAGAATTTTTATTCATTTTTTATTGAAGTTTAGATTCCTTGCTTATTTCTCCAGACCATAGTGAGGACTGAAGAAAGCAACATGGCCTTGTGGTGCATCCTCAGACTCTCCCAGCACAAAGACTTTGAGGCAGGCGGATACAGAGTTAGACCCTAGGCTAGACAACATATAAAGACCCTATCTAAAAACAAATAAACCAACCAACACCATTACAATGTGACAATCTTTATTCAATTTAAATATGACCAAACAAAAGCAGATCTTGGGAGAGTAATAATTCAGTTTAGCTGAGTGACACTTCCTAACATGTAAGTAAACACCTAAGCAGCCCAAGGCAGCATGCTCACAACTGTAATCCCTCCCACTCAGGAGGCTGAAACTTGAGGAATGTGAGTCAAATCCAGTCTGGCATGGATGTCCATAAAATTACCGTCCAAAAAGCTAGAAGTAGGGATAGGACCCCAGTGATAGAGTGCTAGGCTTCATAAACAAAGTCAGAGATCTTAACAAGGCCATGAGTTCAAACCCATTGACTCCCCACAAAAGAAGTAATAAGAGTGATGATGTATAATTCTCTTTACAGATATAAGAAATGCTTTAAGATAAAAGATGCAATTCCACTGCATATCTTGTCTATGGAAGAATGTGGGGACAAAGTAGCAAAGGATGATGGGAGTTCCACAAAGTCCTTTGTCTTGGGTTGGCCCAAGGAGAAATACAAGGTCACTTTCCGGTAAGACTGACAGCTATGCCTTATGCATACTTCTGCTATGAGAAAGCCACATACATATTTTCCACCAACAATGGAAGATATAACTTATTTACATCTAAAATTCATTAGAAGGAAAAAGGTTGTAATTTGATTGTTTTCTAGGCTGATCTTTCACCTTCGAATTTAAAATAACCTTCAATACAAACACCTACAGACAATTTTAGATTCCAATATGTTTGAATGGATCAATATTCAAGTGTTTGTGAGCAGTGAATTTCATTGTGTTTACAGAATCTTGTTGGGGGAGAGTGGATGTTCAGACTGTGGAAGAGCAGGTGTGACCTAGGTATTGAATCACAGTAATAGAATTCATTCAGCAAGTGTTAGTGAATCCTGAAAGTATTTTTTGAAAAATTTATTTTGCACTCCCAGTAATTCTCTGCAGAGACAGAATTTGATTCCATAAATAGCTATAGATCATTAAATACAAAGTGCTTGACTTGCTCTGTAGCAGACTGACACATTACTTCTTTGTAAGTAGACTGCATGCTCTTTGGTGTGTGGGAAATCTGAAGCAGGATTTACTGATAAAGTACAGGCCAGTTTTCCCAGCACACCTGCCTAGACCTGCATGAAGACACAGAATGCAGTTAGACAGGTCAAAACAGGAGGATTTACAAGGAAGGTGTCAAGTGTTTTATTCTTGGTCTCAAACTGCACCTCACATTTCTACCTGTTTTATATATGAGATCACACTGCATGCAAGCAGTTTACCTTTCCTCACAGCCAAGGTCTCACATACCTCAGAAGTTTGAGATACAGAAGAAAAATGGCTCCAAAATCATCAGCTTATTAATTTTCTGATGGATATGTCTTGAATATGATAAAAAATGATTGGGAAGCTGGACACCTGTGTGTCCATCTCTGCAGGTCTTCTCCATGGCATATTTCTGTGAAGGTTCTCTGTTCTTATTGTGCAGGGGAACTCTAGGATACAAATTAATGGAAGCTGGTAAAATCTGGAAATAGAGGTGTTCCTAGAAACTATATTTTAAAGGAAAATTAAAATATGGCAATTAGGTCCTCATAAACTCTAAGAGTTCTAAAGCTATTGCACTGTCTAGCCTCCTGGTCCTTGTCAGATGGCAAACATGGCCTCAGGAAATAGACTTTATGTATATATATGTAGGCAGCTTAGGGGCCATCTAAGATGGGTACCTCTCTCCTCATAAAACACATTACAGGACAGCAAAGAATTGTTCAGTAGAAGAGCTATTAATGATGCAAATAAAAAATATGCAGACATTGCAAAAAGTCTGCTTGTTCATAAGGAGAAAGTTATTGGATTGATACATGCCCCAATAATTCTATTCCTGGTGTTCACAAAAGTACACACACACGTGCACCCAGAGAGAGAGAGAGAGTGAGTGTGTTTGTGTGTGTGTGTGTGTGTGACAGAGAGAGAGAGAGAGAGAGAGAGAGAGAGAAGCGGACAGAGAGTATAATTTCATCGAAAAATTAAAGCAATAATGTTTATATATAAATATAATAATGTGGTTTATAACACCCCGAAAACATTTACAAATTAAAAGTGCAGTGTGTTTTTAAATCAGATGTATTTCATATTAGGAAAAGTTATAAGTGGTGAGTAATATGTCCAGTGCTGGCTTACAATCCCTTCAGAGGACAGAAATGTAACAATAGATGGTGATGGTACAGAGACAGTAAGGAGCAATCTTATCATTCATCATTAAAGACATTGTGTGATGGGTAATAAAGTCTAAGCTTCCTAGGAAATAACACAGCACATTGTAGTTCTAAAATTTCTATAAGGAAATGAAACACTGAAACTTTTCCATATTCTTAATTCTTCTTCCAAATTTTTATCTTGTCTAGCTGGATTAATAATAATCTGTCAAAATGACCAATTTCTTCCATAGGTTTGAATTTGCATACCATTTTCATAGTTGAATAACATATGTGCTCTGTCTGGTTTTATCATTGTGGACTGAAGGCATTGCTAGGGTGAGACTCACCTATGGTCAGGTGGCTTGCACCACACGTTAGAAAATAAGTTTCTCCATGTCAATCCAAGTTCTCTTCCACACCAAAGTCTAATTCACATCACAGTCAGATCACCAGGAAAAGGCAGAGTCCGTCAAACCCCAGTTATTAGTCGGTTCTTATTCCACTCACATTCACAATGACACTCCCGGACTGCCAGTCTCTTTAAGGATAGACTTAAAATCAAAGCATGAATGTGAAATGTAGTATAATATTTTCTCTCTTTTAAATCACAGGTCTTCAGAGCTAAAAGATACATGGTGCTCTTTACTTCAAAGGTTAGTAGTGTTTGTAGTTTTTTTAAATTTGTTAGTGAATGAATAAATGTCCCTACAAATAATGTTCCCAATGGATTCTCCCCATATTAATTGAAATTATGTGTCCTGGGTAAACTTATAAATACAGTGAACTTTTTTTTCATAAGAAAATTTAGTTGCAAGCCCCAAGTTCTCCTAGGTTTCAACTGATAAACATGAGTGAATATATTCTAAAACATATGTAGGTGACTAGGCACTGTCATCATGGCTACTCAGGAGATTGAGACCTGAGGATTGTGGTTCCAAACCAGCCCAGGCATGAAAGTTTTTTGAGACTCTTATCTTCCAGAAACTCCCAATAAGTTGAAAGTGGAGTGTGGATCAAGTAATAGTCTGATGGCCTTGAGCTAAAAAACTCAGGGTCAATATTAAGGTCCAAGGTTCAAGGTCCACAACTGGAACTATGTGTAAGAGTGTGTGTGTGTGTGTGTATGCATACATAACTCCAGAAATAAATATATATATACATATACATACATACATATGGACTTACTTATGAACATATATTACTCAAAGAAATTGGGATTCTAGCAGTACACAGGAAGTTATTATTCCTCCTCTTCACATAGTAAATTTTTAAAAACAATGGATCTGCTTCCCAAATGTCATTTCCTTGGCTATCACTTGCATTCTGGATCTCATGCTTTTTCTTTCAAACAATATTCTATATTTTCAAACAACTAGCTAATTCCTTGTGCACTTTTTCATTATTGTCCAATTTATCACTATAGCAACATTCAAAAACAGAAGGAACTTCAGAAGTGTAATCCATTGCAGAACTTTGCCAAAGATTTCCAGAAGGCTGGCTCTGTAAGTGTTTTAAGAATAAACAGGAGGTGCTGGGAAGGTGGCTCAGTGGTAGAGTGCTTGCCTTGTATGCATGAGGCCCTGGGTTCCATTCCTCAGGACCACATAAGCAGAAAAAAAAGCCGGAAGTGGCGCTGTACCTCAAGTGGCAGAGTGCTAGCCTTGAGCTGAAGACCTGAGGGACAGTACCCAGGCCTAGAACTCAGGCCCCTGACACTACCAACCCATACCCCCACAAAAAAATGAACAGGGAATATCCTGTTGATCTCTTAGGCAGGATGGAGTCTGTATAGTCCTTGTAGGAAAGCACAGAGTTGCCTCTGCCGGATCCATTTCAATGCTGAGGGTGTTTAGATATAGAATTTGCTAGGTCAGCTTGGGACTAGTGACTCACCCCTGTAATTCTAGCCACTCAGGATGCTAGATATGAAGACTTTGGTTCAAAGCCAGCCCAGGCCAAAAAGTTCATGAAATTCTGAGATCCAGTAGTCTACTCACAAAAATCCAGAAGTGATTTTGTGCCTCAGGTGGAGAGTGGTAGCCTTGGCCAAAAGAAACCAGAGACAGAGCCTACACCCAGAGCTCAAGTCTAATATTATCCCCCCAAAAATCAAAAAGATAATAGAATTTGGTAGGTCTCCTTTGCTCTTTCATTTTGCCTAGCTCACTGCTTCCTTACTAGCTTCCTGCCTGCTTCTATGCCCATCCTGTCAGTGGACGAAGTCCAAGGCTCTGTTTCTATATCTGCCTGAAACCATTTTCAGAATGACCTACTTTTCTCCTTGCTTTTGAGCCACAAAGTGTCTTGCATGTTAGTTACCAAGTGTCAGTTGAGGAAATGTTGCATCTTGCACCACGAAAGAGCTCTATTCCATACTTGGGCACTGACTGTGCTGTGGTGTTGCTGTGCAGCAGGAGAGCCATCATCCTGAGAAGAAAACTCAGCAGGACAGACCTTTGTCCCTGGAGAAGCCCTGCAGAACCCTGCTCATCCACAGCCCGGTGCAGATGCAAAAAGGATGCAAGAGGAAGAAGCAGCATCTCTTCCTCTTCACTGACTTATTACTTGTGACTAATGCCAAGTACGTATGCACAGCTCATTGTCCTGCCAGGCACAAAAGGCTTCACACTACCAAATGGCATTTAGATATCAGCATTTAGTCCACAGGTGCTTTATCAATTTTGTATTCAAAGATCAGATTCCTTGTTTATTTCTCCAGTGTTCATAAAGCTCCTAAGTTGTGTAATTGTTGAGAATATGATCAACAGTGAAGACAGCACCTGGCATGCTGTTGATCCTCTAGTCACAGCACATAGATTTTGAGGCAGAAACTAGAGTTAGGGTCCAGGCAACAGTATATATAAAGGCCAGGTCTCAAGCACTCATAACACAACATAATCAAGAATGTGATAGACAGATAATCTTGTATGAGGAGTTCAAAATTATGAAACAAGAGAGAATAGATTGGGAGAGTAGCTAGTACTTAACATAATGCATCTAAGATAAACTAAGAGAGATGGTGTTTGTTGCCCTTTTTAGGTATAAGAAATGTTTTAACATTAAAACTGTGGTCCCCCTGCGTGCCCTGTGGATGGCTGACTGTGGGGTCAATTTGGACAAGGGTGGTGATCACTGCAGAAAGTCCCTTCTTTTGGGCTGGCCCCTGGAGAACTTCAAGGCCACCTTTGGGTAAGACTGACCACTGCACCCTGAAAGCAGCAGGGAAATAGCAAAAGAGTTATCCTTCATTAATCACTTACCTATGTCAGCTATCACTACTAATGACTTTAGAAACCTTGAGCATTGTTCCTACTGAAGTCAAGTAATTTTCTATGTTCTAATAAAACGTATTAGTGGTCAGGAAATTCTCTAAGGAAGTTAAACAGTCCAACACTTTTCATTTCCTCGTTTTTTTCCTCGCAAATGCATACTGTAGGTTTCTGGATCAAGGAAATTCCATGTAAAAGCCATGTTTCTTCTGGGTGCCTTGATCTGAATGATTATTTTGTAAAGTATTGGAAGAGCACATCCAGCTCTGACAGTTTTATCAAAGGAGAAATGGAAGGTGGCCCTGGTGTGAGATTGAAGTATGGTCAGGAGGCTTGCATCACACAGTGGCAGGGATTCCATTCAATCCATTTTTCTTCTACAGCAGTCTGCCTCACATGACAGTAAGATCACCCTTATAAGCCCAAGAGTCCATGAAACCCAATTAGGAGTAGGATCAATTCTGTGTTTGCTTGGACATCAATGAATTGATAGTACTTTTATCTTTAATGACTCTAAAGATATTATATATGAGATGTAGTTTAATATTGTCTCTGCTTTTATTTTGCAGTTCTTGTGAACAAAAAGAAAAATGGATCAGTTTTCTGCAAAGGTATTAAACAAGTGCTTTTATTTAATTTTTAGTTTGTTGGGGAATGGGTACCTGAAAATCTATATCTTCAATATATTCTTCCCTATTTTCTATGGAAATTATTTGCCATGGCTGCAATTCTAAATCATAAACAGTCTTTATTTTTAAAGACATTTGGGTTATCCACCCTAAATCTCCCTTCACTTTACTGATGAACTTGAGCTAACATTTCCTAAAAATATATACAGGTCATCAGGAACAAGTGTCTCAATCCTATTAACCCACTACTCAGGATGCTGAGATATAAGGACTGCAGGTTGTAGCCATTCTGTGTAAGATAGTCAAGAGACCCTTATCTCCACTTAACTGTCAAAAGAGCCAGAAGTGGTGCTGTGGCTGCAGCGTGAGAGTCACAGCCTGGAGCAGAGAAACAGTACACAGACATTGAATGCAAGGGCCACGTTTGGCCCTATATATATTCCCATGCTCCATTGAGCTAGCTCAGAGCCACTGTTGCTTCAGTTGTCTAAGCAGGCTTTGGCCCTGCCATCTAGATGGTGAAGTTTGAAACACTGAATCTGATGCCTTCCCAAAGGTCATGTTCCAGGACACTGTTCTCTTTCAAATCCTATTTCCCAACAATGCTATTGCATTGATTCAAATCTATAATTGCTCCCTAAGTGTTTATAAACTATGAAATATAGATTGAAAAATATTAACACTAAAGTTGGATTTGAAAAATAAGTTACCAGCTAATAATTGTGCTACTCTGGGTTGAATGATTCAGGTATATCAACCTTGCAAGGGAGGAAGAAGATGAGGACAGCGTTCCTCTGCAGATCTTTACCCATGAAGTTAAGAACAATCACTTTGTAAGTGTTATGTAGAATAAAGTGGAAATTTCCAGTTACTTGCTTAGGCTGGAAAGGCGGGAGATTTTATAAATTATCAATGGTAAGGAAACTTTTAAGAACAATGATAGGAAGAAAATTAGGAAAGAACAAAATTGAAAGATGAGCTTGATTCACTTATATCTACAAATATAAAGATTAGAACAATGAGTCAATGTCAGTACTACATGTTCTGAACAATTATCTTCCACTTGGAACTATTTAGTTTTCTCTTCATTGTATCATAGCTTCCTGCATTTGAAAATTGAGTTACAACATTCATGTCTGAATCCGTCTCAGCAGGCTGAGATCTGAGATTGTAGCTGGCAGCCAGCCCTGGCAGAAAACTCCCAATGGGACTGTTTATCTCCATCTATCCACTCAAAGCCTCAAAGTAGAGCTGTAGGCACAAAGTGCTAGAGCATTAGCCACATGCAAAAATATCTTAGAGAAAGAATCAAGGACATGAATTTAGGCCCCATATCCTGCATTCACAACAACAAAAGCAAAAGAGAAAACACAAAAAGAAGATCCTTTAAAAGATTGCGTCATCATGTCCACATGTGTGACTTTCATTTATTAAAGACGTGTTTACCTTATAGGAAGAAGCTTTATTCACTTTCTATAGCTAACATGTATAAATTTTGAGGGAAATTTTCACATTTATTACACATAAATTATCACGGCTTTATTGTAAAGAAGGTCAATTTGATCAGTAAATGGGGATAGTCTTCCTGGAATAAGAGTACTTCTTATGTTATATTTTATTTATATTTGGAGTGGTTATCATGAATTCCATTTGTGTTTGTGGAATTCCTAAACGATGGAACAATGCCAAATATTATATAGAATATCATATACTGTTGCCTCAATTTTCTAATGTAGAAACATTTGACCTAAGTTTTTAGGTAATTTTTTCCTTTATAAGTTGTTGTAAGGCATTATCAGCCTACATGACTACTTCTGAATAATACTGGTATTCTTTATATCTATACTCTGTATCCTTTACTAAATTTCAGTATTGTGTGTTTATGAACATAGGCATATGTTCATTATATAAATACACATGTATCCATATACACACACAAGATAGTATTGAGAAGGGAAAGCAGAAGCACACATTACTAAGTGGATGCTAGTAAATGTCTTGAAAATGATTGATCAGTTTCAATTCCATGTTCATGGCTGGAGGGAGAGGAGGCTGCATGGTTCTCAGTGGATAGCACAGACTTTTCTGTGCCTGACTCACTTCAATAGCAAAAGTGATTAGAGAACAATCTGTTAGATCAGCTCTACATGATAAACGTGGGCTTTACTGAGGTCTAAGTTTCCTGAAGTAAAGATTGCAGGTGCATGTCATTTCTCCTGAAGAGCTGAGTGTCTGCCTATTGATTGATAGTCAGCTTGTGGGAAGGCTCCATATTCATGCTTGTGGGTCACTGGGCAGCTCTGTGGATCCATCCTACCTGACAAGGTTCCTATTTGACCTTGTCTCTTGAAAGACATTTCACTGAATTTTAGGCCTTCACAATTTACCCCTCTCAGTATGTTAATGATTTTCCAGTACCTTTTGTTCTCCATAGTCTCTGGTGTCTCTTCACCTGTCATTCCGATTTGACGTATGTGCAGTGTGTTTCCATGTGTCTGAAATGCTTTCTCCTGACTTCATGTTATACAAATAAATGAAGAAACAGTTCTACTCAAGGCTTTGTGCACTATACAGTTGTGACCTTGAAATACCTGAAATCTGATTTGCTTGACTGACCAGGAAACTAATTGGTAATAACTATACAATGATACTGTTTGTTTTCTTAATATGTTCCTTTTTTCACATGTGTTTTATAGCCAATAACTGTATTAGCAAAAAACTCAGATACAGTGAAGGATGTTATCAGAAAGACACTCTCCACACTTGGAATAAAAGTAAGTCATCTGTAAGCCCTTTTTAGATTGAAAACCAGTTTCCTAATGGAGATGAATAGAGATGCATTTATGCTCATGTGTGTACTCCTGCACTACTAACATCAGTCTTCTCCTGGCCTCAAGATTGAGAACCTGCAGGCAATGGACATGAGATGAATCTATACTTGGGTTCTTACAATCTCATTCTTGATCTCATGCCAAGTGCAATAGAACACACCAGGAATTTGATATATAATTTTGACCTGTTAACTCCATATATTTCTGTTATATATAAAAGTCTATCTATTATGAGCTAGTGTACTACTCTGAGTAAGAAAGTTTCAGGACAGGCAGGTGTGGCTGATGTCTGCAATCCTAGCTACTCAGGAAGCCAGCCCATCACTAACCCCCAAATTCAAAAGAACAGAGCTTTCCTTGTTAGAAGCACAGCTGTCTAAGGTGCTGTGTCCTTCTTGGGTCCACTGTGAGAGGCTTTGTGTGCCACTCTGTCCTTCTCTCCCCCAGGGCTCCGAGAGTGACTACGAGTTGTGGCTCCATTCTGAAAATGAAGAAGCCCCCTTTGTCTTCATTGGTAAATATCAAAGAAAATTTCAAATGGGAGAGAATGGCGTCAAAGTTGGACTTCTAAATCTCCAATACTGATTCTTTACATGTTAAGCTTAATATTACTAAGAGGAAATATTGCCTATACAATTAGATTGTACATTTTTCAATAACTGCTGTCCGGACACCACTTGATTTATATATATGTGTGTGTGTGTGTGTGTGTGTATGTGTTTGTGTGTGTATGTGGTACCTAAGTTCATTTCTTCATGTGGGAAATCCTGGTTTGAGGAGAAAAATAGGTAGTTGTCTTTATTCACTTGAAATATAGCATTTTTGGATTATATTAGCCAACATGCCTTGTATTCCTAAATTGATTTGTTGAGTAGTTGCTCTGTACCACTATATAAAGATAAGAAACATGAACTACAAATAAAATTGAGATTTCTTGATTAAAATAAGAGGTTTTGTTTTCATGAAGTAGAAAGCAGATTGGAAATTCATTGTCAAAGCCTGAGCTCCCATTCCAATGAAAGTCCCGGTTGTGTTTTCTCACCAAAGGGCATGAAAATCCCTATGTGATTAAAATGAGTCAGTTTGGAGAGACTGCCTTCCAGCCACGAGGACCAAGGCCACATGAGACTCACACTCCCCAGAATCCTACCCTGGAGCAGTGCTATCTAGCCACAGGAGGTCGGTTCATTCTGAAGTCAAGGCAGCCAGCCCAGGGCCAGCAACTTAATGGTGAGTCCTCTCACTTCTATTTGGTTACATAGTTCTCTATCTTCTGTACAATTGAGGAGCTCTATGGTCTCTTAAAGCATATGACATGCATAAAAACACATCTAAGTAAATGGAAGCAGGATACCTATGGCTCAAGCTGTAATTCCAGCTACTGAGGAGGCTGCAATTTGATTTTCTCAGAGTAAAGTCAGTGTGTAAAGGAAATTCCTGAGAGTCTTATCTCCAAATGTCCATGAAAAAGCTGGAATAGAACTGTGGCTCAGAGCTAAAGGGCTCCTTTTAAAGAGAAAGCTCATGTCAGGGACAAGGCTCCAGAGATGACTAGGTAGCCTTTGGGAAGACATAAAGAGAAGAAAAGATGTCAACATGCTCCAAAGTTTCTGGAGAATATTGAATGAATACAGCAAGCTTGAATTAGAGTTTTTTCCTTAGTGAAAACTAGAATGTGACTAGAGTCACCCATAAGGAAAACATTTGCATTTTTTTGTGCAGTTGTGGGGCTTGAACCCTGGGACTGTCTCTATCCCTCAGGTCTTCAACTCAAGATGAAGACTCTAGCACTTGCCCCAGAGTGCCACTTCCAGTTTTCTGACGATTTTTTGGAGAAAAGAGTCTCACCAACTTTCCTGCCTGGGCTGGCTTTGAACCACCAACCTCAGATTGCAAACTCTTGAATAGCTAGGATTACAGTCGTGAGACATCTGTGCCAGAGTAACATTTTCATTTTTACAGCCCAAATAGGATTTTGTTTTAAATGTCTCTGCTGGGACAAGAGAGCAGAGACAGTGTAAGACAACCAGAGTTTCCCTCATTGGCAATAATTCGTATATGCCTAGGGTAATTTTATCAGATCAACAGAAATGAAAAATTCTGGAATATGAGCATATAAGGTGATGTTAGCGGAAATGAACAGCAAGATGTGAACACAAGTGGTCTATCTTTGTTGTTGTTATTTGTAATGTACAATGAGATTCATGTTTCCTTTGTATGTTCTTCCCTCTATGGTATATCCCTTGGGGTCACTGTGCTTGAATTTGACACTGTGCACCTTCTATAAATTTATCTAATTTGGGAAGGGTATGGAAATAACAAGGACACAGGTTGACCAAATGCAATAATGATACTCAAAAGATACTTAGTTGGAGATAAATTTATAATGTTGGAGAGAGAGGAATGGAGCAGGTGAGGGAGAGAAGGAACAGTTGGAGAGCCACAAAGGAGCGGTTAACAATTCTTGACAAGGAATGGACTCAATACCTTGCTCATGTAACTAACACCTTTTTATATTATCTTTATACTATATGTATATGAATATATATATATATATGTAAAGAGCATGACAAAAAGAAATGTACTCATTGTCTTACTGATGTAATTGTAAACCTACTGTACAACATCTTCACAACTATATTAAAGTAAATAAACCCCACATACAAAAACCAGACATCTCTTAGTCTTTCACCTGTCAGGCACGCTGTGTGATAAGGGGAGATAGCCTGATACAGGAAGTGAGAAATGGGACACATCCAGAAATTCAAATAGGAGGACAATGGCTCTCAATGTGAATGGTTATAAAACTCAACTGGAATGTTAGTTTTCCCTTTCAGAAGGGAAGGATACACCTGACAGCTCTACTTTAACACAGGAACTTTTTAGGTGCAAGAGAGCTGGCCACAATAATCAGAAAGCTAAACTGAATGTGCTCAGGCCCGTAGCCATAACCAACAGTTTACCGATTTGGGCACAGGCTCAATAGTAAGGGGAATGAAGCCATTAGAGAATGTGGATAATTTGACAAAGAAGCTTAGGTTCTAGGAAATTAAAGTGACCCCTTGAAAACTGTTGCTTCTTTAGAGTCAGAGCAGAAGAAAGAAGGAAGGGAAAGATCTTTCATCAACTGGCTTTTTGGGCGGCGGTCCAGCACAGCCAAGGAGAACAGACCCCTGAAATCTTCACGTGTAAAGACAAGACTGCTCTTTGGGACTTCCCTGGAGGCAGCTTGTAAGGATGGCAAACTACCCTCCCCTATTCTGGTAGGTCCAAGATTGGTGACTGCTGCCCTCCTGAGGAGAGGAACCTCCTGGGTGTGGAGGGAAGGGAGAGGAGTGTTCCCATGGAGCCCAGGTCCAATTCAGCAAAGCATCAGACAATGGGTGGGGGTGCTTTGTTACTATTGCTACAAAGTATAAACATGTTACAATGTACAATTCCCTAAGTCAAGCCCAACAGGTAAGTATTCTCTTCAGTGGGGACTGGTATACCAGGTGCCACATTTCCTTCTGCTGGCCTGCAATACCAGGCACTGTGCATGTGAAGCTCTGTGTCTCCCTCCTTGATGCTCCCTTCCAGCTTTATTCTTCCAACTTGCAAATGTCTCCAGTCACATACATAGACATTTGTCAGACATTCCTCAGTCTAGTTATTTGCATATATTAGACAAGATCATATTTTAATGGTTCTTATCATCAGAAAAGCCCACTGGTGGTTGTTGGTTTTCAGAGAGGAGGATGGACAGATAGTGTTTAAAACATCTGTCCTTTCTGTGGTAGAAAATGGAAAAGTTCTGAGGAAGCTGGTCACACAGTATTGTGTTTGTACTGAAGGCCAATGGACTGTGTGCTTCAAACTGGATAAAATGGTGACTCTTAGGTGATGTATGCAAAAGGAAAAGAAAGATATTACTTTGCTTTCATTTGGTTGAAAAAGAAGCTTCTACCTCTGATAGAAACCAACAAAATCTAAGTAACCAGGTAGAGGATCATTGAAAAACCATTGATATTGTTTTCACTGTTTCTTCATGGTAGATTAACCAGGCAATGATGTGTCACACCTGTAATCCTAGCTTCTCAGAAGTGTGAGATTGAGTGTGACATCTGAGACTTCTGCTCCATAGCTAGCCCAGACTGGAATGTTCTTGAGACTCTTGTCTTTAATGAAGCACTGAAAAACCAGAGGCAGAACTTCAGCTGAAGTTTTAGGCCAAAAGAATTGAGCATCAGCTTCAATGACAGCACTCAAGCCATGAGTTCAAAGCTTCAGGCCATGCATACATGTACACCAAAAATCCTACTTTACTATAGTGTGTGTGTGAGGATTGGATGAATGGATGTCTAGCTGGTGTAAAATCACTACCACATGTTAGGAATTTTCCCTTGGATGCAACAAAGAATGCCCTGGTCTCACATTGTACCAAGAAATTTTAGGAGTCAGATAGGACCACCCTTGTTCTAATCTCACATTTGGAAAAATAATAGAACATTTAAAAATGGACATACTACTGTATGAAAGATGTACATTATTATAATCCCAGGTCATTGGCACACAGAAACCTGGAGGACTTAAATTTCAGGCCAGCCCAGGAGGAAAGGTCCACTAGATTACTATTGCAAAATATATAGCAAAAAAGAGGATTAAAAGTTTGGGTCAGGGGCTGGGAAGTTGGCACAGTGGTAGAACGCTTGCCTTGCATGCCTGAGGCCCTGGGTTACATTCCTCAGCACCATATAAGCAAAAAGAAAAAGCCAGAAGTGGCACTATGGCTCAAAATGGTAGAGTGCTAGCCTTGAGTTGAAGAGCTGAGGGATAGCGCTCAGGCCCAGAGTTCAGGCCCCATGACCGGAAAGATTGAAAAAAAAAAAGTTTGGGTCAGTAATGAGATGTACAAGTTGTTATGTCAAAAATGAAATTTACAACTTTGGTGCCGGGAGGGGGAGGGGGGAAAGGGGGGGCGAGAGCGGGGTGG
>PVHN010008780.1:0-56815 GCA_004024685.1 Dipodomys stephensi
GGAGGGGGGAGAGGAGTGGGAGAGGGGGGAGGAAAGGCAGGGAGGGAGAGGGAGTTCAAGCCCAAGCACTGGCACCACACACACACACACACAGAGGCTCAAGCTACAAGCCTTTTTTTTTTTAATTTTTATTTTTTGTCAGTCGTGGGGATTGAACTCAGGGCCTGGGTGCTGTCCTTCAGCTCTTCAGCTCAAGGTGAGCGCTCTACCACTTGAGCTACTGTGCCACTTCCGGTCTTATTGGAGCTAAGAGTCTCAGGGACTTTCCTGTCAGGGCTGGCTTTGAACCATGATCCTCAGATCTCAGCCTCCTGAGTAGTTAGGATTACAAGTGTGAGCCACAGGCGCCCAGCTAAGCCACGATTTTCAAATAGATTCATTCAATATAGAAGATGGACTTGCTGTTTGGGCTGGGAAGTTGGCTTAGTGGTAGAGCGCTTGCCTTGCATGCCTGAGGCCCTGGGTTCAATTCCTCAGCACCACATAAGCAAAAAGAAAAAAGCCGGAAGTGGCGCTGTGGCTCAAGTGGTAGAGCACTAGCCTTGAGCTGAAGGGCTGAGGGACAGTGCCCAGGCCCAGAGTTCAGGCCCCACAACCGGACCAAAAAAAAAAAAAAAAAAAAAAGAAGATGGACTTGCTCAAAGTATGCATTATTATAGGTTCATTTGTCAAGTTCTTTGCAGAATTACAACAAAAGTTTGTAAAGCTTACTCTAGTTTCCTCTGTAGACTAGTAATAGTCCCATTTAACATTTAGTAAAAGTGCACATAATCACACATCAGACTCCTGAACATACTTTAATCTACTCCATAGCCTCTTTCAAAGTTATAAGTACAAAAACCACTGATCCCTAAGTGAGTTATTAGATGTTGGAGTTTGGTGCTCAGTTTTGATTACTGATAACAGTTTGCCTACTAATTATCTTAATGCCAACAAAGTTAGATCGCAAGGATGAATATAATTATTTAAACATTAGACTCCTAAGTATAATTTCTTTACTAATGGAGTCGAACTCAGATTCCACACCTATCCTACTTTAAACTGTTGCTCCTAAGAGTCTACAATGTAATTGTCTTCTTAAAGTTTCTCCATGGGCCTAGGGATAGGGGCTCAAGTGAAAGTGTACCTCTGGAAGCCCTGAGTTCAAACCCTGGTATCATCTAAAATTAAATACATAAAATAAATAAAATGTCTTGAGGGCTTAGAGGTGACAGGTAAATGGATAAGAGAAAAGAAAGTTATGTGATTAAGTGAAAACTCATTTCAGCAGAAAAGGGAAGAGGCCTATACTCTAGAAGTTCAGCATCACCAAAATCTATTGATAAGAATCAGTGCAAGAGCCAGGTGCCCGTGGCTCACACCTGTCATCCTAGCTACTCAGGAAGCTGAGATCTGAGGATCGCAGGTCAAAGCCAGCCCAGACAGGAAAGTCCGTAAGACTCATCTCCAATAAACCACTAGAAAACCGGAAGTGGTGCTGTGGCTCAAGCGGTAGAGCGCTTGCCTTGAGCTGAAGAGCTGAGGGACAGCGCCCAGGCCCAGAGTTCAAGCTCCATGACCAACCAAAAAAAAGAATCAGTGCAAGGCCCTTTGTGAATAAAGTGAGGGCCAGAAGATTAGAGCAGACTCTAGTCTGTTCTCCTTCCCCAAGACTTTTATCTAAGCTGAGTGATAAAACTTTACTCTCGTCTTCCTTGTGTCCACTGAAGTTAATGCTTTTTTTATTTGCTTATTGTCAAAGTGATGTACAGAGGGGTTACAGTTATATAAGTAAAGTAGTGAGTACATTTCTTGTTGAACCTGTTACCCTCCATCATTTTTCTCCTTCTTTCCCTCCCCTCAACACCCGCCCCCCCTGCAAGTTGTATAAATCATTTGGTGCTATTACCTTTGAAAAGTAGATGGACCTGTTAGAACTCTTTCCAACAAATACTATTTAATTTTATAGTTTGAAAGTATTGTATCTGCTGTATGCTGGTGACTTACGCTACTCAGAAAGCTAAGATTTAGAGGATAGAGGTTCATAGCCTGCAGATATAGAAAAGTCCATGAGACTCCGTCTTAATCCAGACTGGAGGCAGGTTCAAGTTGTACAGTGCCAGCTAAACAAATGAACTAATCAACCAAGACACTAAATTCAAACCCTGCTGCTGGGAATAAATTGTGTGTGTGTGTGTGTGTGATATAGAGGACACAGCTCAATAACAATTCTAATTTTATTCATGATAAGTAGGCAATCACTTCTTAATCACCCCCAAACAATTCATCTTAGGTTTGTATTGTTCAGGGGTACTTATTCTGCTTTTCTGGAAACTAGAACAAAATGTGGTGGCACACAGTGATTCTCCTATCACTGACAAACTTTGGCTTTATGATTTTAATAATAAACGCACCAATTCCATTGACTAGATACTACATTATGATAGATTTACCCTTACTTTAAGACCTGAAATTGATCTCTGATTCCTATTTTGGTGCCTAAAATAGTCCTTAGATGGACAGTCTGAGAAAGCTGTATTTTGTTCCCATAACCAATTTATAAATACCAATTTTTGGTCTTTATAAACTTTTACCAAACTAATGTTGCCTCTAGTTTGCAATCAAGAGCAAAAGAATAGCCTCCAGTCAAGCCACGTTATATCTCTTGTTCCTGTCTTTAATTCGTCTTCCCTTGAAATCATATATTCAGCCTGGCCCAAGACTACTTCAGGAGTGGATTTTACACAATTGATTAATGGTAAAAGGTTCTCTGTTGCCTATATATTGGAAATGAGTCTTATGTAGGACTCATAGATTACATAAAATAATATTTGTAGGTATAAGTTTGTTCATTTCATTTCCAAATATGAAATCAATGTAAAACTATACATGGACCAGTTTTCCAGTCCTCAACACTTAAAACATGCAGAGTCCATTAAGCTGCTAGTTTAAAAAAAAAAGTAGATATAATCTCTGCCCCATTAACAATCTATATGCTAAGAAATACTCATTTCATAATAGTGTGTGGGATCAACACTCATATCCACCCTTAAACTTTGGTAATAGTTGTTGACAATAGGCCTGTTCATCTATGCATATCTCTGTTGCCTTGTTTCATTTCCTCCTTTACTCTCACACCACCCCCACCACAAAGCTCCTTCGCCCCTGGCCTTCAATCCTGGAATCAAACCAGACCCTATAGTGTCAGAGTATAGCTGCATGAGTAGCTGGTCAGATTTATATCTATTCCCTTACCTCCTGTAATCATAGCTGAAAGAAATATATGCATGTTATTATTCAAGGCAATAAAAATACGAATGTGTTCTTCAGGTAGAAAAAACAAAACAACGAATGTGTTTTTGGTGATTTCATTGTTGTCTCTATATGAAGTTTGAATCTGTATTCTGGCTGTACATTGCTATGTTAGTTTGCAAATGTGTATGCAGTCTAAGACAGACTTTATTTGGATTCTGTGTATCAAATAAGAAAATTCTATAACAATAACAGAGGATCGTCAATTGATGATCGTCAATTGAACTAGATTCTCCAGAACGGGACCAAAAAGTGTGAATTTCTAACAGTGAAATAATGTTTTAGAAACTGAAAGAATCTTCTGTTGAATAAACCCAACAAATGGGTATTCACAACGCATATGCCCCTAACTCTGCCCCCATGTCCCATTACAGCTCCAAAAATGATTTAAAGAATAAGAGTAACAAAGCTCAGAACTAGTGCTATGAACACAACAAAAGAGGATCCATCAGTAGCATGACTCTTTAATCATTGTTATTTACAATTTATCATCCAACAGACTTAAGGAGAATAAATAAAGAAAAGAAAATATACATTGGTATCACGCTTCTTTTTCTAATACAGAGAAATTTTACATATTCTATTTTTGAATGACTATGATAGTTTTAAGCAGAAATTAAATCTGTTTGCTATTTACCCCTTGACAAGACACACTGTCCTCCACAATCTGCAGAACAAATTCCAGATGTTTCCTCATTATAGAAGAGTGTACCACATAGTCACAGAGACTCAGTCCTCAGAAGAAGTTACCAGACAATGGGGAGAAGAATAGAAAAGCACTGTCAAATGTACAGGTTAGATTACAAACTCTTAATGTGCTAGTAGAAATGCTTCCAACTTTCAATTACTTTCATGCTTCCATTTAAGAAAACAGTTGTTTTCTGTTTCAGAAAACAAAAAAATTATGTCTTAAGACTTTTTGGCAGATTCTCCCTTGACATGCAATTGTGATTATGGATGAACACGGATTAACTTGGGACTCAGATGCTGTTGCCTGGAGAGACCCAAAAAGTTGTTGACTGTGTCTAGAAGAGAAACTAAATAGCTGGATTTGGAGCCAAAGTCTGGCCTTTGGTTTTGATCTAGTTCCCTGTTGCTATGGAATTATCTTACAGAATGAGACATTTCCGTAGTTCAATTGCAACATTACAAAATACATAAATGGAGGAGTTACTGCACCTGGTGCAAGTATGGGCATGATTTTCCTCTCTTTTCCTATTGAAAATAAGCCCTCTTTTCATGACAAAGCTATTTTCCCTAAATTTATGCTCATTAGGCTAGATGATAAGTTTTTATTTCCATGTTTTAATCATTCAAAAGACAGAACTGAAACCTGTGTTAATAAAGTGTTTGCTTATGTGCTAGAAAATTTACAAGACATATACTATTCTTATCTTGTGACTCTCTTATATAGGGCAACTTAAAAATGGAATCAGAACTCAAAGTTAGAAACCAGCAAAACAGAGTTTCAACTTCTCTCCGGCTTGTTGCTAGTTGGCATTTAATTGAGTGTAATGTGATTGTTGTTCAAATTAGGGATATGTATCTAAACAAATAAAACCTCTCTACTGCTCTGAAAACTATGGTTAATCACACATTAAGGGATTTTTTTTAATCCTTACCCTTCATGTACAAACTACTACATTTCTTTCATTAGCTATCTATGGTGTCAGCTAATTCTTTACCAAAATACTAGTTAATTCTAATTCCTCTCTTTGTCACTGATGAAAATCTCACTCAGCTGTAGAACTGCAGGAGCCATACATTAGGTATAGAAATACCTAATTATCAACAAGATGGTCTTAGTCTTTTCTATATTGTCTAATCCTTCTAATTTGTTCTTAGTTTGTTCCAAGTACCAAACAAAGTTATCATAAAATTTAGAAACAGAGTAGGAAAAGATATTTCTAATAGTTCTTATTGATAAACAAAAAGGTCAATTTGTTATTCTCTTGAGGTAAGATAATATCTTCCCTGGTACATACAAATCAGCAAGTATTAAAAATATCTAATTACTAAAGGAGTATGGGTGGGGAAAATGGTAAAAATCCAAATAAATCCAACATTAATTTCCTGGTTTTGAAAATGGCTCAAAATGGATGATGGTATCTGTGATTAAAAATGGACTGTGTAGCTGGGTGCCAGTGGCTTGTGCCTATAGCCCTAGCTACTTAGATAGGCTGAGATCTGTAGATTGTAGTTCAAAGACAGCCTAGGCAGGAAAATCCATGAAATTCTTACCTCCAATTCACCACCAAAAAGCCAGATGTGGAGCTGTGACTTAAGTGGTAGAATACTAATAATGAGCAAAAACGCTTAGGAACAGTGCTCAGGCTCTGAGTTCAAGTTCCAGGACAAACACACATTCTTTAAAAAAGAAAATGGACTATGTGCAATATCATTAATGGAGGAAAACTAGACTTAGTGTAATGCCACTCTGTTCTTTTTAAAAAGCAAAAGAAATCTTGGAAGTCTGAAATTCAAATTAACTAGTTTTCATAAAGGAAACATCAACTAGAAAATTACTAACCAGTCTTCTATCACCAAGTAACACAACCAGTTGCAGCAGACAACACAAAATGGTAGACATCAAACCACCATAAGCAGTCTCTTTCCCTCTTAATCTAGCACTCAAAGTAATCTCAGTGGCAAAGATATTCATCTGTTTCTATGAGAATGTAAAATGTCACTTCAAAAGGATTTCCAAAGAACATCAGGATCTGCATCTACCACAGACATCAAGGGACCTACCACATGCATTGCCACAGGGCAAAGATCTCACAGAGAAGAAAGGACTAAGTTGGTAAATTCCAGATCTATGAATTCAACTTAGGATCAAAGTCTTAATAGTCATATACTGTAATTCTCTTCATTTTTTTTAGTTTGGGACAAAACAGATGCTGTTCTGTTTCAGAATATTTCCTGGGAACATCTTCCTCCTTTCCCCTAATTCAGATCCGCCCATCCTTCTGTTCTCCTTTACCTAAAACACATGGCCTAGCCCCACATCATGACTTTTTTGTGGGATGACTGAATGAGACTAGACAAACACATGTTTACAACATGGCACATCTCTCTGGATAGATATCAGACTTGTTTAACTTTCTACCATTTTCACATTTGCCTATGGCCATTCTAGATCTAGCAATGATGCATTTGGGAAATAAATTTTATTAACAAAGGAAAGAGGAAAGAAAACAGAGACTCAGGAGCTAACATAAACTCCCTCTCAGTTTTCACACACACAAAAAAATCATTTTAGGGGCTGGGAAGGTGGCTCAGTGGTAGAGCGCTTGCCTTGCATGCATGAGGCCCTGGGTTCGATTCCTCAGCAACACATAAGCAAAAAGAAAAAAGCCAGAAGTGGCGCTGTGGCTCAAGTGGTAGAGCACTAGCCTTGAGCTGAAGAGCTTAGGGACAGCGCCCAGGCCCAGAGTTCAGGCCCCACAACCGGACTCCCCTCCAAAAAAAAAAATCATTTTAAAAGCTCGCTCTGGGAAAAATTATTTTCTTCTTACAGGCACTCAAAATGGTCTATAGCACAAAGGGGCTCCAATTGCTTCTCTCAACCAATTTTTCTGAAATTAAAAGGTTATATGGTTATATGTTTTTATACCCACAGAAGACATCCCCTTTCTTAAAAATGTGAAACAACAGAACCTCCCTTGCCTTTCCCATAAGGTATCTGACTTTCCATTTTTAACAAATATCTTTATGATCTCTCTAGCCCAGAATTCTTTTAATAGCCACACTTCAATCTTCAACTCATATTTTTCTACTCTTTCTCAGCTCTCTTTTCAGAGACTTTCTTTCATGCTTCAGACAACAGTCCATCAGCAATCAGCAGCCCCTTCCATAACTGCCCCTCCATGTATCTTCGGCCCTCTCATTGCCCTTCCTCATAGAACCCTCTTACCAGCCCCTCATCCTCCCCATCCAATCCTATGCACATTCATATAGCCACTTCTTTTAAAAATTGAACTTGCATACAACTCTCTTCACTGTACTGTCTTAAACACTCACAAGTGGTCTTTCTACAGTTTTAGAAAGGTATGTTCCCCTTGGGCATTTCTTTTCACTCCAAGTCATGCATGTAACTGAATTACAGGTGTCTGGAAAGCAGGTGAAGATCTGGACCCAGCAATCAACACATTAACTAACAAAAGTATAAATTTAGATCTCACAATCTAAAATCACAAACTTAACATAATGGTTCGTATATGTCAAGAAGAAGATAACTAAACTCAAGGATTATAAAGACCTATAGCTTCTCACCATTTTTTTCATAGTTTCTTTTCCAAACAAGCCTCAGCTTCATTCTTCTAATCTACGTTTGAATTATCTTAAAATTCTACATACCACTTGGTCTTTGGGTCACCAGGTTTGCACTGTTAAACTCTACGAATGTACGGGTGTAAGTAGGTTAGAAGTTAAACGTGTGACTAATAGAGGTCTTAGTGTTGAGATAGAGCCTTTTTCACTCAGAAAATAAGTAACTGTATGTGGAAATATATATTTGGCAACCATCTGGAAGCATTTGCTTTTATGACACAAGAGAAATTCAGATATTCAAATTCCATTTTAAATACATAGATCATAGAATACAGTGAATTGGGGTAGAATCCTAAAAAGTACTAAGTGGAAAAGTGTGACACCACAAAAGAAGAGGTGTTACTATTATTATTATTATTATTACTACTACTACTACTACATAAAGTCATGGCATGTTCTAGAGTAGTTTGCAGTTCTTGACTTCAATTTCTTCTAGGAAAGTTAACACTTAGAAATCAGAGTATGGCAAATCTTATTTATAAAACAAAAACTATGTCTGGCATTGCAGATATCAAATGAAATAATGTATGGGGAAGATCCCTGGCAGCAGTGTAGAATAGGGCAGGTGTTACTATTGCTTTTAATACAGTGACTCACCTCATAATCTCTTTTACTGAGCACAATTTTCAGAGCAGGAGGTGTACTGAATCCACAACAATTAGAGATCCAGTTATTTCCAAACCATTAAACATATCAGAACTAGAAGAGACTCCAAGACCACCTAATTCAATTTCCTTATTGTATAGATGATGAAGGAAAAGTCAGACAAAGAAACCTGCCCAACATGGCACCTTGGTTTGAGGGAGAAAGGGAATAAAAGTTCTCAAATTAATGTTTTTCTATCTCTCAAATCAATGCTCTTTTCAAAGTTAATCTTAAGAAGGAATAAAGCCCAGAACCATAGCATAACCATGGCAAAAGTCCATTTGCTAGGGTCAGAAAATGATGTATGCTTGGGTTATAGCCTTTAATGATACTCAAGGCTAAACAGACCAACATTCATATTTCTGAGAGACTGTGGGGAAGATGGACTCAGGAGGCAACAGAAGCAGACCTGAGGGTGAAGACTGTTTCTCCTCAGCTTGGGACACTTGCTCTGTAATCTTTTCTTGGTTTTCCTCAGTGGGAATTAACGTTTCCCTTACCATTGTGGAAACTTAGAATCTTCTCTAAGGAGACTCCTATTTGGGAGTGTATCAGTTTCCATGAATTTTGCCACCAAAGCCTGGCATTTCTCTTCCAATCACATCACTTTGCTGGCAAGATCAAATACACTAAGCACTACCAACGGTTGGTCATTCTATTCCTCCCTGGATATAAGGGCTCTTGGGGCTAAAACCACATTAAATATAGTCTCATACATAACCTATCTGATGTTTGAAAACCTCCATCTTTCTTGCAGAGTTTTTTAGCTTGAGCCTGAAGTTTTGTCGATGACAATAGAGCTCCACCTCTGGAACAGCCCATCCAGTCCTGACTCTGGTGATGTCTTCTTTAATAAGGAGTAGGAATCAGTCTCCCTCCAATTTCTTTTTTGGTCTTTTTATTGGTTTATTTCCCTTTATTGGTCCTATTTTTTTGGGGGGGTATGCTCAGAACAGATCTATTTCTATCTACTCTCATGGATCTTCAGGTATTTGGGCCTGAGAAATCCAGCCCCATTAAAAGAAATCAAGATGAACTAGAGTCTACCATTAGGGTAGCAAAACATCAGACTTTTTTTTTTTTTAAAAATCAGGCTGTCATAACAACATGCACATAAAAACATCTGAACAAGACAAGCAAGAAGCCTTCACAAATGAAGTGAATAGCATCACCTGTCCTCCATAGACCTCCTTTCCTATAATTAATATATATTCAAGAGTCCTTCCATGCAGGAAGTACTTAAAAAGACAAATTGCCCTTCATACAGTTTGCAGCAGGCACCATTCCTACCCATATCATTCATTGTTTCTTTTGAAGTCTTCAACCCAGGTATGAATGAAGGACATACTCATTGCAAGAATTTAAGGCTTTTCAAGAATGTGCCATCCACTTTGATAGGAGAGGGAAATCGGACAATGGGCCATGTCCAGAGGCCAAACCAGAAAGACTTTTGGGATTAGTTGCTGCACACCAAGATTTCACATTCACTATCGCAACCAAGTATTCACTCTAAATCTAATATCATGTTTCTCAGGACATAGTATTCTTCAAGTTTTTTTTTCTTTCTGAAGATATTTTATAAAAGGTTTGCATTGAAAAATAATCATAGAATCTACATAGTTACAAACATGATCATCACTTTTATAAATTATCTGAATTTTCTAGCCTTTGTCAGTTAACACTTGGTATATCGAGTAAGACTTCTTCACTAGATTTTATCTGTCCTAGGCTACTTTTTTTTTCCTTTTTTCATTCTTTCATATATAAAAAAGGTACATGTGAGTCAGTGGTAGGGAGTGGGGGGAGTGTAGTAGGAGGAGGGACGAGAGAGAGGCTAAGTGAACAAGCCTCTATCTCTCAGGTCCATTGCATGTCCAGATAGAGTGGCTTAGGTGCAGGTGAGTGGTAGATCTTGCGGAAAGACCTGGTCCCTCAGAACGCTGGCAGGCATTGACAGCATCATTCATCCCCGTGTTGAAGGAGCAGAAGGTGAATTTCTTGAAAGGAGGGGCGATGCTTGGTGTCTCTCCTCCAGCAGCTAAGCATCAACTTATACACAGAGTCAGGGCAAATATCTGGTTGAGGGAGGTAAGTCTTTGCGGGGGGGGGGGGAGAAGGAAAGGAAAAGAGAAAGAGAGAAAATATGTCTTAATAAAATGGGGGGAAAAAAGGAAGAGTGCTTGCAACACAGCTCGATTTGCACCCACTTTACTTTCTTGATCTCAATAACTGAAATGGATGTGATATCTATTGGTCCTACTCATTAAGGGTTTTAGCCTGTATACCAGCCCCTTTCGCTTTCCCTTTGTTCACTCCAATTCTCTGGAACAAGGTTTCCTTATGGATCCTTTAGAAACCTCTATCTTTATGTAAGAACAGAACTGAAGCAAAAGGAGCTCAAATCTTCCATTTATGGTCCACTTATGTGAAGTTGTGTCCTGGCTGAGCCAAACATAACTGAGATAGAAGCTTCAGCTTCCTGAATCAATCTTAGCCAGACTCAGAAACTGAGATGCAGGAAGTGTGTTCATGTAGCTCTTAACCATAAAGTCCTCTGTGCTTCTTTCCTGTTTTGGCCCCCTCAAAAAGAGATTCAATTTCTGCTTATAGTATACACCAATATTGATGGGTTTAGGCATGAATTCTACCCTAGAACTCTGAAATTGCTGGATACTATTTCTATACTAAGATGCTCCTTAGCTGATTCCCAGGTCATCTCTGCTGTCTTCTCTAAGCTTGAGGACCCAGCTTTCCCTAAGTCATGAAAAGCATCAATAGTTGGGCCCAATAAGGTAAAGTCCTTCCAGGAATAGAAAGTCCAGGTTACATCAGTCCATTTTGGATGTCCAAGTCTAGAAACTTTGCAAGTCCCTCCAAACCACAGCCATTTCTTATACTAAAATATATTTGAATAAATACCAATAAGTCCCTTTTACTCTTACTTTTTTTCAACCAGGAAGACAAACCAGATAATATAAATCAAGACATAGATCAAAGTATTGATTGAAGAGGTAGGACATTCTTTTCTGCTACTTTTGTGACAGAAATCTAACATGAACCTTTGTGAATCAATTTACAAGAATCAGGAGGATGAGCCATAGATTCAGCAGAGCTGCCTGGAGAATGTCTTTTGTATTATTTGGATAATCATCCAGATAGCTCAGGCCTACCTTGTTAAATCAGGACATTCCTTTCTTTCTCCTTCCAGACCACTTATTTCTTACCTGCCTCCCCTGGTCTCGGAAAAACTCTCCAGTATTCTCAATAACCTGTTCATCTGACAGCTGGGAATAAGGCTGCTCCTGGCAAAAGGTGAACGTCTCCCACAAAGTCACCCCAAAGGCCCACACATCACTTGCTGTAGTGAATTTGCCCTGTTTCAAGAAAAAGAAAAAAAAAGAAGTGGGGGAGGAGAATCAGAACAACTCATGCCCTAATGAGAGCAGGTTATATTTTCATATTTAGTTATTCCCTCTTCTCTTCCCAAGAGGAAGGAATGCTGAAAGTGCCAAGGCAATCATGAAGGTATCAAAAAGCAGGCCATTCTTTTCATAATCTCAGCTCCATTTTCCTTTGCTTGGACATGAGGTTCAAAAACTGAAAGGACCACAGCCATCAATCATCTGACTCTTCAACTGAATGTCAGAGGGTCACCTTCTAAGCTTTAGGGTAAGCTTTGAGCAAATGTCTCTTGGAAAGCCAAAATTGGAACAGAAAGTTGACTGTCATTATGTTAGAGTAATTGGTCTGGAGAGGAATCTGGTTGGAGTCCCTGCATGAATCCAAGACTCTCATTTCCCTGTTCAGTAATAATCAGTATTGAAAAATAGATGTTACCAAATGACAGCAACAAGATTCAGATGTCATTAAGATGCCTTAAATGTTTACACATTTTCTATTCAATACAGACAATTAAGCTACTAGTAGAGGATATTAATTTTTAAGTCAGAAAAATGACACAAAGTTTTATTAAATTACCATGGTTAATGAGATCAGTAATAATGGAAAGAGTGGGATTTTAAACAAGTTTATCATAATTTTAGTTCAATATATCTTTTTTTAATGATTATGCACTAGTTGATGGAATGAACTTGCTATATATTTTGGGTTATTGCATTTTACATTTTAATACAATACAATGTCACTTGCACTATAATTAAAATTAAAAAATTTAGTGATAGATACTGTTGGTCAAACATAGTCAGTGCTTGAATAGAATATGAAAAATAAATTTTAGCATTATTTTTATATGTCTCAGTTGCTAATTCTTTGAAATTGGCTTTTCTGCATTTCCCAGAACAAATCTTCCCTTCCAAGAACTCTTGCAAAACACTGACATTTTAATTTCCCATCTACCAACACAAGTAGCCTACTTCCAGTGGTGTTTCCTATTCACCCATCCATTATCTTAAGGGATCTAAAGCCCTCTGAAGGATATATTTGATATACTGATTTTATAATTACAGCCCAAAGCTAATAAAATATCATGTAAGCATATTGTTATGCAAAGGAGTTGCCACTCAACAAAGCAGTTAACAACTTGATTGATGTCAACCCTATCATCATTCTCCCCCATCACTCCCAACCCCAACTTTCCCCTCAATTTTCTTGATTTTGTAGGATATACATTGGATATACCCTGGTATGTCATTTGAACACTACATAAAATCTTTTTTTTCATATTTTTTGGGGGGTCCAGTCATGGGACCTGAACTCTGGGCCTGAGCGCTGTCCCTCAGCTCTTCAGCTCAAGGCTAGCGCTCTACCACTTGAGCCACAGTGCCACTTCTGGCTTTTTTCTTTTTGCTTATATGGTGCTGAGGAATCGAACCCAGGGCCTCAGGCATGCAAGGCAAGCGCTCTACCACTGAGCCAACTTCCCAGCCCTACATAAAACCTTTAGATACAGTAGAGCAATGCTTATTTCCATTAGAAACTGATAAAACATAGCAGTTCACATGTAGTGATAAAAGAAGACAATTGAAAAGACTGGGGAGCAGTACTGAGGTTTGAACTCAGAACCTCAAACTTCCTAGGCAGGCACTCTACCACTTCAGCCAGAAAGCCAGCTTCTTCTGCTTTAGTTATTTCTCAGATAGAGTCTGGAACGAATTTTGTCTAATGATCCTTACAATTCCTGCATAGTTGGAATGACAGAGGCATGCTATCATACCCAGATTGTTACTATTGTTTTGTTTGGGTATTGTTTCATTAGCTAAGGTTTTATTAGCTAAATTTTTGCCTGGACCAATATTCAATTATTATCCTTCTGATTTCCACCTTTTAGTTGCTGAGATTACAGGCATTAGCTACTTTGCCTGGGTTATATTTTTTAAACTGGTTTATGCCATAAATTGTTCTTACTAATAGGAAATTGGAAAGTCTACAAGTATATTTATATTAAGTTATAGAGTCATTATTAATTTACAGGATACATCACACCATGGAATAGTATGTGGTCATTAAAATAATGTTTTCAAAGAATATTTAATGACAGCAATAGCAAAATGTTAAGTAAAATATAAAGATATGTAACAATTTGTATGCAATTAATGTAATTATGTAATATACATTTCATACAGAAATACATGCATACGATTCTCAAAGGCAATATATGAAAACATAGTGCTTATCCTGATGAGAGAAGAGATCACTATACATTTTTATTTCAAAATGAGTTTATGAATTCTCTCAGCATATGAACTAGATATAAGCAGATTGACTATAAATTTAAAAAATTTAAAAAATGAGTTTTCCTTGGAATTTTCTCTGTAATATTATAAAGGGCAAAAAAGTACAGCACTGGAGGAAGTAAAAATTTATAGTCTACTAATCTCTTAAATTAGTTAAATAGTTGCAAAATTAGCAATAAAAAGTCAGTCAGAAATCATACTCCCTGGGAGACATTTTGAAAAATATTACTTATCCATGATGCAGAATACCAAGAATTACATTACCAAGTCATAACTCAAATAATGAAACGAAAACGTGAATGGCAAAAGTCTTTAAAATGCATTATGATCAGCCTAAATAATGAGAAAAATGGTTATAAAATTAATATGAAAGAAAAATATTATAGGTGATTAACAGTTCTTTGAACAATAGCATTTTTAATGTTCAAATTAACTAAACAACTGTTCAGTAGGTGGAAAGAGTAGAGAAAAAATTATACTAAATCCCTGATCATAACTTTTAGTGTTTTTTCCCTAATATTTCTGTAATGGAGTTGGTAAATTTTCAGCAGAAATACACAAGTGGTAGGTAGTAATAAATAATAATAATAAGTCTATATAATATACTTATATATAAAAGAATACATAGTAAATAATAAGTATATAAAGATCATCTTAAGCCAGAGAAAATGTCAAAGTGTATGGAGTTTTCCTCCTACTTTGAGTATGTTCCCACCTGCTTTTTGTGGCTGGCTCCCTACATGCATTTCCATTGCTAGGGCTGAGCTTATGAATGACCTGAACTCACCAGCAGGATGCTCTCCCATGACATCCAGCGGATAGGGAGCACCGCGCGGCCCTGGATCCGGTAGTAGTCACCACTATAGAGGTTTCTGCTCATTCCAAAATCAGCTATCTTGATGGTGTAGTTCTTACCCACGAGGCAGTTTCGTGTGGCCAGATCTCGATGGACGAAATTAAGAGAAGAAAGGTACTTCATGCCAGAGGCAATCTGGGTAGCCATAAACTTCAGGTTAGCATAGCTGAGGAAAACACAAAGGGAAAAAAAAAAAAAGAAGAAGGAAACAGAGAGTCATGAAGAGTACACATCATAAAGCTGTTGCAACCTTAACATATCTGTCCTTAATGTATCCCTTCGAGTTCCTCCAAAGCAAGGAGGAACTGCAAGGTTCCTCGATTTAAATGCTCAGATCCCAGGTTACTTTCATGAGCACAGGAAAGAAACAAAACCTGGCTGATTTACCTGACAGTGGCCACATTGCTAGAGCAAGAGGTGGAAGGTTCATGGCGGGAAAGAAACTGATTGAGGTCTCCATTTTCCATGTACTCTGTGATCATGCAGAGAGGGTCATCGGTGATGCACACGGCTAAGAGACGGATGATGTTTGGGTCCTTGAGCCGGGACATGATTTTTATCTCCTTAAGAAAATCATTCCTTTGGAGGACACAGATATAGATAAAGCCAGAGGTTTCCAGAGTCCGAAGAGAGAAAGTGTACACCATGAATGTCTATTCCTATCCATTACACCAAGGCTTCCTTTCCCTTGGGTAACCTTAGAAAGGACAGAAAAACTGGTACCCACATCAGTCTTAGCTGACTCCTCCTGGGGTGTGATGAACCCTTATTCAATATGATATATTCTTGAGAACAGCCATGATTTTCTCACATTTGCATCCCCAGTATTTAACATACCTGCCATATAGAATGCACTTCATATTGGCAGAATCAAATACATGTTGCTTAAAACGCAGGGGCAAAATGAAACTTTTCACTGAGGATGCGGTCTTAAATAAGTGAGGGCGTTTATCATCTTTTTAAAAGCCACAGAATCATGCTATTAATAAAATAATGAGTCTTTTGGCAAGGTAGATAAACATGTTCTGGTAATTCTTTATTTTCTACTACTTTACTGGCTGGGGATATGTGTATGCTTACATAATAGATATGTCTGTATATATATATATATATATATGTATATATATATGAATATGTTTGTTTGTATATGTATATATCATACACACAATATTAATTATAAAACATTATATTACATAATATTATAATATTAATATGTATATGTATGTAGTGAGAACCAGAAGTTAATCACAACAAAATTTAGTGGCTTGTTTAAGAAGAGCTGTTTAAAGGCTATTGTTGTAAAGCAAGGCTATTTCAAAATGATTCATTTAGCCAATGCAAGTTGCTTGCTAGAGTGACGATAGCCTTTCAGTCACAGAGTAGTGATACTTGTGTTAAATCATTGGCTCAAATTACTGGAATATGTTAGTTATAAGTCTCCTGCAGTTTTATAGGAGCCCTGCACTGGAAGTCCTACTATGACAGTGGAGTCCTTATTATTCAACATCTCCTCTTCTGTGTTTTTCTACTAACTTCAGTGGCATTGGAGGGCTTAAACCTATACCATCCATAACTGCAAAACAGGCTGGGCATAGGTGGAGTCCAGCAAATCTCACTAAACAAAACACTAAAGACTTTCTGTATCCTCTGCATGTTTTTCTCCTTGCTCTGTTTCCAATATTCTGCTAATATAAATACAAAGAGAACATGTCTCTACAAGACCCAGAGAACATCCTTATCATTCATTCAGACTAAAATTCTCAATTAAAATGTGAAAACCTCCACAGCTCCATTCCCTTGACTTTCTCTCTTCTTCCGTTTATATCCTGTTGATTGGAAGACATTTAATGAAACCTATTGCCATCCTGGGAATTAATAATAATTGGGGGAATAAGAACAATTAGTTACTCTCATTATGAATTATCAGTGAGACAAATCAAAACAACACAAATGGGAAGATGCATATGTTATCCAGATGTGCAGGTTTCTCAGGGACACAAACAACCAGTTTTCAATCAGCATGCCTCTCTGGGTGAGGATTAACTCACCCTTACTGTAATGGAAAGGTTGTCAGATAACGGAGTGTAGCTGGAAACTTGCAATTTATGTAGTAAAGGATCCAAGAGATTATTACCTAGTTTGGAAAACTGCTAAAAGACTGGATCATTTTGCTTTGAGGTCCATGGTAATTTTTCCAAATAGAGGTAGCTTCTCATTTTGGGGGTTGCTGAACATAGAAGAAAAGGATCATAAAAGAGAAAAAAAAGGATGGGTAAGTAGAGAGGCGAAAAAAGGAGAGCAGAAAAGGATTGGCAAAGGATATGCATGTGATGTGAAAAAGTCATTAGAACAGGAGGTAATGACAATGAAGCATATGTTTGTGGAATGACTGAAGAAGTCCATATCCAAATTGCTGTGTGTGTTGCGAAGTATAGTGCGTCTACAGAGGGAGTTAGGAAGGAAGTACGTGGCAAATGTGATAGAAATGCACATTGGTGTTTGAGAGAGATGGAGAAAAAGAATTCTGGCTCCATCCGAGAAATAAACCATAGCAATAGCAAGGGCAAGACAGCACATAGACTTTCCCATATCCAAAGAAAAATAATATGCTCAGAAATTTCCAGGAATGAATGAAGTAAAGGAAATATTTTAAATGCAGACCTGGCATTCTTGTTGGCATCTGCTCGGAGCATTTTCACAGCCACCAGGACAGGCTGGTTGGCACTGACATCTAGGGCAAACTCTTTGTCTTTGAATTTTTCCATTCCCTCCACTTCACAGAGATGAACCTAGACAAAAGTCATGGAGTCTCAGCATCATCATCCTTCTGAAGGTGGTTCAGTCCATTTGCTGGGCATTGCCTGGAATTCTTACCATTCAGGCATAATAATCAAAAGGCCAATAAGAAGATATGTGTAACATATCTTTGGCTGAAATAATGGATTGAACTAAAAGCAATGGTAAAGTATCTACCTAATAGCATGTTATTGCCTTATAAAGAAATACAGATTGACTGTTTAACATTAGGTAAAGAAAGGGATACATCAATATCCAAGTATTGTATTAAGCATAGCCTTACTCTAAAATATCATCCACTACAAATGCTGGAACCTTATTTGAAAAAGTTCAGTTATTAGATCACATAAAACAGCTCCCCAGGTAACCACTTGGTGTAGGGTTTACCAGATCTGCTTTCTGCGAAGGGAGTGTTTGACCCACCCAGAAACCAGTAACATACTTTTACAAAAGCAAGTCTTATAGTTGAGATTTAGACAGAAGCATCGAAAAGCTCCTGTAAGTCATTTTAAATCAGACCTTAAACCATGGCTCTGCATTCTATGATGACTGATAAATCTTCAATTTTTTAAAAAAGTAATAATTTCATGTTCCCTTCTGAGGGGAGGTGAGGACTCCTCCTTATCTTAGCTGGCGACAAGTTAGGGACAAGTTCTAGGGCCAAAGGGAGGGTGAGTTTGTGTTTTGTTACACATAATTCCCCTTACAAGGAAGAAAAGAACAAGTGATTCAAGCAGTATATTGCGTCCGGACAATTCGTAAAAGATGATCACATCTGTCAGCCCCACCCTCAACAACATACTCTAAACACTTTTTGAAAACACTAGAAGTTCTGTGGAATGTCTGACTTAAGCCCTGTTTAGAAAGGAGAAGTCTCTAGAACTCTGCAGCTACTTGAAAAATGTGAGATTGATCTAATACTAGCTATGCAAAGGCCACTGCAAATTAAAAAAAAAAAAAAAGACAAGTGGAGGCAAGTCACTTGTGAATTCACTTCTGGAAGAGATTTTTGGTGCTGCTAATCATTTTTATCCACTCACTGGCTTCCTTCAAGCTGGGAGAGACCAGAAGGTCTCACTCAAAGGATCAAACTCACCTCCCCAAACTGGCCTTCTCCCAGCTTCTCCTTGAAAGTCAAAAGCTTCCGGGGGAACTCTTCCACGGCCACATCTTTTCCTGAGAGGAGATCCATGGTGACAGCAGGCACTGAGTAGGTATTACCTCCTGTGACTCCCTGGAGATTCACTATATCAGCCTCTGCATAGTGAGGCACTCCATCAGATCCGCTGGGCTGAACTGGCTTCACAATACCACTGCAGCCTGGGAAGATACAGGCAATGAGTGTTTTCCACTGGGGCATCTTTGGATATATTGTTAAGAAAGACAATCTGAGAGAAGGTCTAGAACATGTCCTCATGATATCCTCACTTGAAGAAAAGTGTTGCTTATTCTAGAAATGCACCACAGCACCACTTCTGTATTTTTCTGAGTCGTTTATTGGAGATAAGAGTCTCATGGACTTTCCTGCCTGGGCTGGCTTTGATCTGTGATCCTCAGATCTCAGCCTCCTGAGTAGCTAGGATTACAGGCATGAGCAACTGGTGCATAGCTTGGTTTTTTTTTTTTGCTGTTGTTTTGGTTTGTTTTTGAAATAAGTTCTCAATAACTTTGCTTAGGCTGAACTGGAATTTATAATCCTCTACCTCTTGGGCAGCTAGGATTCTAGGTACATACGGCAACATTTGACTTTGTTTCTCTTTTTTCTCTTGATGCATGACCATTAATGACTTTCCTGACTAACCTTACCAAATGCTGTGTCGTGGCTTCTTCAAATCCCAGCCCACTGTGTGATCCTCACCTGGATCGTCCTCCCCTGGCGCAAATTCTGGGAGCTTCCTTATCAGCCTGGATGGCTCCTGGTAGTCAGGGCGAAGGGGAAAGATGCGATCATAAGTTGAGTTGGACTCCTGTTCACTTGGTGATGAGGAGCGGTTATTGTTGAACATACTGGACTCGCTTGGTAGGGAAAGGCTGACTGTCATTTCATCATCCAACATCCTGCGGGAAGCCTGGAAGGGAAGATTGGTAGAACATCATAGCACAAAGGGACCATTATTTCCTTCCCTTTTGAAACCCAGTCCCTTCACTCCGTTTATTTCTGCTAACCCTCCAAAACACTGCAGGTGACAATGATGTAGTCTGCCTGTGTGTGGAAGAAGCTTAGAAAACTCCTTCATTTCTTCATGGCAGAAACACAACTTCCTGTCCTTTTCCTGTCCAGCACCTCCTCACCTTCTCTAGCATTTTCTGCCAAAACTGTCTCCAGAGGATGATGACAATGATAGCCAGGAGGATGAAGATGATAGCCACCAAGCAGCCAATCAAGATCCTAGTATTGCTGTCATCAACTTTAAGCATTGGATCTATGACCAAGAAAAGAGAGAAGATATAATCACAGGATGAATAAAAGCATGAAGGATGAAGGACTGGACTGGGGCATGTACATAAACTGTTTCCAGAGGATAACTCCTTTGAATTTCTGCTTCTTGACCTTGCTACTATTTTGTTACTTTTCTCTTACATCCTGCAACATTCTGCATGTCCCAGATAGGATAATGAAGAGCTTTTCTGTTTTTAAATTTTGTTCCCAAATCACCAACGCTTGAATCTACAGGCTCCTAATGACACCCATAAAACACCTGTGAGAAATGAATTGTACTCTCTCCTCACTTTTTGAGACAGGCCCAGGTTGCTGAAAAGCCTCTTTGCAGATACTCGGTTGTATTTGTCTCCCAGATTGCAGGCTGACTCTCAGAAGCATTCATTTTACATATTAATCTCCAGTTAGAGTTTAATCTCCAGCATTTTGTTTCAGAACCATCCTCCTATTCATGAAGATCTCCATGATAGATCTCACATAGAAATGGCCCTTGCCCTATTTCTGCCCAAAGCTTCTAGATCACTCAGGTAGCAATTGGCACACTCTTGATTCAAAGTTACAAGTTGCACTTCTAACTTTGCAGGTGGGCTGTTCTGCCTTTCCAGGGATTCCTTTTATCCAAAGCCACCTGTAATCAAACCCCTCACCCACAGAGGAAGGCCTTTGCCAGTTTCCAACCTGCTTTATTCTCTGGAACATGCACCCACTTAAGTTTTATGATTAGGAAACATACATACCATAGGTTGTGGGTGCCATGGGGGAAGTGGGCAGAGCTCCAGAGTTGTTATACATGGCTGCATCTGTGGCAGAACAAAAGCAAGTTAGAACTGGGGTTAGAACAGGTGATGGTGTATCTGATGGTGTTCCTGATGAAGAAGAAATCAATGTGCTAATAGCCTTTTTTTCTTCTCCTTCCCTCCCTCCTTCCTCCCACCCCTCCTCCCTTCCTTCCTCCCACTTCTCCATCCTTCCTTCCTCCCACCTCTCCTCCCTTCTTCCTTCCTTCCTCCCTCCTTTCCTCCCCTCCCTCCTCCCTTTCCTCTTCCCTTCCATCCCTCCTCCCTCCCTCCTTCCCTCCCTCCCTCCTTCCTTCCTTCCTACCTTCCTCCTCTCTCCCTCCCTATCCCCCCCCTCTCTTTCTGTCTATCTGTCTCACTTTTTGTAAATTGTACTGTTCTTTGAACTCAGGGCCTTACTAAGCTGGTGCTTAGTAAGCTGCTCTAGTTCTGGGGGTGAGGGGGAGGGATGGGGAAGGTTGCTCAGTTTTGTTTTGTTTTGTTAGAATAAGGATCACAATCTGTACCTGGAGCACACCTGTCTGTGTTTAAGTTTTCCCATCACAAAGCCCAACTTCCTTCTATGGACAGAAATGGTCTCTGGGACTTTTCTACCTGGGCTGGCTTCAAACTGTGATACTTACATTCCCAGCCTCTCAAAAAGCTAGAATTACAGGCATGAGCAACCAATACCTGCTCTGACATCTTTTTTAAAAGTGAAAATAACTTAAGTTTTACTTTGGTGGTTCTGGGGTTTGATCTCAGAGCCTCTCACTTGCTAGTCAAGTACTCTTAATAGTTGAGCTGTTCTGTCAGCCCTTTTGTAATTATTTTCCAAATAGGATCTCACATTATGCCTGAATGTGATCCTCCTAATTGCCTTTTCAAGTGGGATGAAATCTCCCAAACTTTTTTCTTTCTCCAGGCTAGCCTCAAATGGCTTTCCTCTGATCTCCTCCCAAGAAATGAGGATTACAGGCCTGAACCACCATATCTGGTCTTTGGTTTGATAGTTATACAAAGTATACATTTATTAAAACATCACACTGTGCTCCATAAATATATGTCTAAGACAAGCAGAAAAGGTCAGATAAGATGATGTTAAGTGAAATTCATCCCAAGATAGGGACACAAGTGGTTTTTTTTTTCTTCCTTCCTATTGTTTCTAATGTATTTATAAAGTAGCATGTGATTTTTTTGTTGCTTTGTATGTCCCTCCCCCACAGTATAACCCCTGTTTTCATTGTATTTGATGTTGCTCTAATTTGGAGAGGGTAAGGGAAAAAACAAATTGTTTAAGTAGGGATACAGATTGGATTGACCCATTGCAACAATGAGATGTACAAGATGCTATGTTGAAAAAAAACTTTATAATTTAGGAGGGGGGAGGTGGGGGATAGTGTGAGGGGGTAGCTGAGGAGGTGGGAAGGAAGGGATGATGGGGAAAAACAAAGGAGGAGGCAACAATGCTGGATAAGAAATGTACTCATTACCTTGCTCATGTAACTGTAACCCCTCTGTAAGTATTTTAACAATAAAAAAAACTTAATTTAAAAAAAGGAAAATGATGTTTAGGATAAATAGAAATAGATCCAGATTTGAAATCAAGTTTAAGTAAAAACCTTATCATTTTCAATTTGACTCAGAAGTAGCAATGTGAAATTATGATTTTTAAATATACATTTGTCATTTTTTTCCATTGAAAAAAATCCAAGAAGTAATCACCAAAGAGCAGTGATTACTCTTATTGCATAACTCATGGTTTAATAATCTCTAATAATAATTCTGTAAAAAAAAAATCAAGATTTCTTGTGGAAGTGGTTGATTCCACATCTTAGCCAGTAAATGTCCAAAATGTGCTTGGTACATCTTGTTCTTTTAGACAGGAAAAATATTACCAAAATCTCATAGAGTCAGATCTAAGGAACATAGCTTACAGGTACAAGCTATGGTTAAATAGGACAGTTCAAGAATCAAGAAAAAAATATTGTAATTAATTAAACACTGAATTTACTTAAAAGAATGAGTATAGAGCAATACTAAAAACAAGGGTGAAGGAAAAACTCATTAGACACTATTGAGGATTATCAGGATTATCAATTAATTACTCCAAAAATTGATTATTAAGGAAGAAAATTAGTCATGTACCCTGCTCTTCAAATGTAAAGTGTGTGTCATGAGGAAATTCAAACTTAAAAAACCCAAAAATTGTGATTTAGCAAATCTTAATGAACTGTATTATTTAGGCAAGGATTAACAACAGAAGAAACACCCATAAAGAGACAAGCACCTGCAAAAATCAACCTAAGTATCGCTAAAAGTAAGAGAATCTAGCATTTTATCCCATGAGGTTCAATATAAAGCAAGTAGCACTACCTGTGAAGAATTACTGGCAAACATAAAACTTGGACTTGAATACAATAACCTTGTAGCTATAAATTGCAGACTATAGAAATAACAGAGAATAGAAGTATCTTCTAGACAAATGTGTACAGAAATCAAGCAAATATGCTATTCGCTTCCATTTTCACCCTAATTCCTCCATAATTAAAATTCAAAGTACACAAAGGATTTTTTTCTGTCTGCTAATAAGATGCCACCTGTAAAACCCTGAGTTCTCTCAGAGACCTATCAGTGAGCAGCCTGGATGCTTCTCTTCTTCCTTCTTCACCTTGCTCCCCAGGCTTCCTACCTGATTGGAAGGTGATCTCACTGAACATCATCCAGGTGTCAGCAAAGTGGTATTGACATTTGATGGCACTGGCCATTCGGTGGTGGAGAGGCACGGTGACAAACCGAGCACTGGGGTTGACGTCATCCAGGACAAGAGGGAAGGAGACTGCATTAGGCTCCCATTCATTGGCTTCAGAGCGGAAGTAGCACTGGACCTCCTTAAAGATCTTCACACCCTTAGCAAACATATTATTACAATGGACCTGGCGAAGAAAGAGGCATGTGAGTGACAGCTTGATCCTACTAAGCTGCATATAACATGGCATAAGCTAACCCAGCACTGGTCTAGACCTACCAGTTTCTCTGAGCATCACTGTTTGTGAATAGTTGATACTCTGTAATCTGCTGGATTTTCTCTTGTAGAGATCTCATGGTAACAGTGAGACTTTGGAGGGGGTTAATAAAACTTAGGCTGCAACTGCAGTTACCACTATGCAGTTGTGTACATTGGCCATCTCCCTTCACAGTGCTGAGCAGAAGCACTCTCAGCTGTTAAACAGGGAGTGAACTAGCATCCTTCCAGGTCCTTCTTGTTCCTGAACTCTCGTTTCTGCAATCCTTACAACCACAATTGCTAACTCCCACACTGAATTACTCTGATTTGAAGTGTTAGGCAGTCTTACCTCTCCCTAGAAACATTCCAAATCCAGATCATCGCATCTCAAAAGAGTTAGGAAAGAAACATTGAAAGAATATAACAAGCTAATATAATTTCTTCTTTCTTTTTATGCACTCATTTCAAGGGCCATAAATCAGTGCTGGGTTTTTTGTTGTTGCTATTGTTTTATATTTTTTTATTCAGCCAGAGACACAGACTTATTCAGCTCTCTTAAATAAATTCAGTTTAGGTAAAGTCAAGTCATTCTGAGAAGGGCATCACATTTTTGTCATTAATAATTTCTAAGAAAAAATGAACGCCTTTGAGAAGGTAACCATCATCATCTTGCCTACTTCCATGAGCCCTTCATGTTTGGCATGGTGTTAATGTCACCAGAAGCAAAAGCGACACAACAGCCCTCTGCAATATCTATGTTTCATAATCCACAAAAAAGAAGCATGAATATTTGTAACTAAGGACTTATGTCCAATAACATTTCCTCCAACTCAATCTTCTGTGGGAAATGGATCTTTCTTGGCCACTATCCCATGAATTTAATTGCATCACAGGTTGGAGAGATCTAGTTGTCATTCAAGAAATATATTTCCTATTTCTTTTTTAATGTGTTGCTTAGGCCCTGAATTATAATCCTCTCACTGTCTTCAATACCCTCTTGTGGTTTCTAGATAGTTCATAAATCACTAACATACAAAATTAATGTTACCTGAGATAAAGGCAGTCATGATGATACAAACTTATTAATTGTGTGTTATTTTTTGTGTAGCTGTAGCCAAAACATCTAGGAAACAACCTGAAGGAGAAAAGATTCCATTGGGTTCATGATTTCTTGGTGTCATGTACTTGAACAGAACATCGTGGTGGTGGGAGTGTGTGAAAGGAAGACTGCTCACTTATGGTGGACAGGAAGAAGCAAGCAAGCAAGAAACTAGAGACTATGTATAGACTTCAAAGCCATGTACCCAGTGACCTTCATTCTCTAAATAGATACCACCTCTTAAAGTTGGGAGTACCTTCCAAAATAATACCACTGGATGGGAACCAAACATTCAACATATGATGTATGATCCTATATGAGGTATTTGATTATCAAAGCCTATCATTCCATCCCTAGCCTCCAAATATTTGTGGTCATTTCATAATGCAAAATGTACTTAGTCCATCTCCTAGAGTGCCCAAAGTCTTAATAGTTCCAATATTGTTCAAAAGCCTAAGTCCCGAGTCTTTGCTGAGACTCAAAGCAATCCATTAGCTGTGAGGAAAAAGTTAACATAATTCTAAGATTCAATATCACAGAGAAAATATTTCCATCCTGAAAGGGAAAAACAGGAAAATAGCAATGAATGATCAGACCAGAGCAAGACCAAAACCCAGCAGGATAAACAATAAATCCTGTAGCTGCAGTCTAGCACCCAGGCCCAGGTTATCACAAGGTGACCTCCAAAGGGCCTGGGCATGCCTACTGCCTTAGCCTTGCTATCTGCAGCCCACTCTTGTCCTGACTATGCACACTGACGTCAGCTTTTCTCAGCAGCTGTTCCGCATCCCTGGCTTGTACAACATCCCGGCTCTCCTCCGCAGCTCAGGCTTCACCTTCACAGCCACATACATTCCCCTCTTCACAGCTGCCCATGAGGATCCTGACCCTCCCACACGTTGTCTAGACTCCTAGATCTTCCTTTGGAATCAAAGTAGAAGCCTTTATGACTCTGTAACTCTGGCATTCTTTATGCCTGCAACATTAACATGCCATAGATGATGCCAAGACCTCCTCCCAATTCAAGCAGTAGCCAAACCCAGAAGCTGTAGTAGCTTCCAATTGCCTGGGTAGCTGAACCCAGCAAAATCTTCCCTAGTCAGTTCTGTGATAGCGGGGTGCTCTGTAGACACACTCTCTTCTCTTCTCTTTCAAGTGAGTTTAGAGTTTTAAAACCTAGAGGTTGTGATGGGCATAAATCTGGTCATTTCCTGAAATACCTTCAAGGCATCTTTCTTTTCATCCCAGTACAAAGTTTTTGCTTATTTTCTGTGGTAGTAGGGTTTGAATCAGGGCCTTGTTAGGCTACATTTGTGTTTTTATTTTGTTTTGTTTTTGTACTTGTTGTTTTGAGATAGGATCTCACTTTTCCCCTAAGTGTTTCCCTGGACCTATTTTAGGCTTCCTGTCATACCTGAAGTGACACTGAAGTGACTCCAACCACACTGGCAGAGGAAGGATCCTGCGAAGCTAGAATTACCAGTGTGAACCATCATGCTTCTTTATCCAGTACTGGAATTGGAACTCAAACCTCATAAATGCTAAGGAGGTACCCTATTGCTGAGCCACACATCCAGCCCTTGATTGGCTGGTTAATTGATGATTGATTTTTGTTGGTCTTGGGGCTTGAACTCAGGGTGTGAGCATTGCCCCTGAACTTTTTTGTTCAAGGCTGGTGCTCTACCACTTTGAGCCACAACTCCGGTTCTGGTTTTCTGGTTGTTAACTGGAGATAAGAGTCTCATAGACTTTCCTGACTGGGCTGGCTTCAAACTGTGATCTTCAGTTCCCAACCTCCTGAGTAGCTAGGATTCTAGACATGAGCCACCAATGCATAGTTTGATTTATTTTTAATGGTACTAATATCTTTCACAACCATGCTCTCCTAATATACAACTTAAAACATGTTCTTCTTCTAGACAAAATTGCATGTTTTTAATCTTTCTCTTGGGCTTTTTACTCATGATTCTCACTGTAAGCTTTATTAAAAGCAGCCAGCAATAACCATTCCACAGCCTGAATGTTATGTTGTCTTGAAATTTCCTGCAATAAATTAATTAGTCCATTCCTTTTATATTCATTCTCAATGACTCAGGAAGTAGAAAAAAATAAAAACAAATTATTTGCCAGATTATAACCAGAATGTCCTCTAGTCAAATTCCCAATAGAATCTTCATTTCCATCTGTTAACTCTACTGTGGGCATTTCCATTGGCATTCTGTTCTGAGGCCCCATGAGAATCCCTCATTAAGTTCTCATTATAGCATCCTCAGCTTTCTCTACCCACTTATCCAAACTTCCAAATTCTTCTAACAAACCAGTTCCAAAGATTTAAAAACCACATGGTCTGATTTAGTCACAGTGACAGCCCCACTTCTCTGGTACTAATATTGTGTGTGTGTGTGTGTGTGTGTGTGTGTTAGTTGCTTTTGCATAGCTGTGAAAAAATACCTTAGAGAGCAACTTAAGGATGGAAAGATTGGGGTGTGTGTGTGTGTGTGTGTGTGTGTGTGTGTGTGTGTGTGTGTGTGTGTGTGTGTGTGTGTGTGTGAACATGTATATGTGGTTAATGGTTTCAGAGGGTTCAATCCATGTTGCTTAGCTTCACCAGAGAATCATGATGATGGGAGCGTGTGAAGGAGGAAGCACTTCACCTCATGGGGGATAGGAAGCAAAGAGTGAGGAAGGAACTTATAGATCTATTCCTTCCAATGAGGTACTACTAACTAATATTTCCAGAACTTCTCAAAATAATACTACCAGATGGAAACCAAGCATTCACTATATAAGCCTATGGAAGTACTTTTATAGTCCAACCTAAACAAGGACTCAAGACCAAACCAGACTTATTCTAATAATGCAACAATCAAGCTATTAGAGAACTTGTTTAAAAAAAATCTTCTACCTAAACTCTTTACTTACTAATGAAGCTCAAAGTGGTTTGTCTTGACAACAGGGACTTTTCAACAGGCCTGAGTCTAGAGCTCTGGACTTCTAGTCCATTTTCCACATATTATGCCACACAGAAATGTAGCAAATCATTTTAATGTTTCCATTTCGATTTTTATCCAGATGTTTTACTGATGAAAACATAGGTTAATGCCTTCCTTGGAGTGAATTACTCATTCCATTTTATCGGGTAAAAGTCAATAGAGTAAGGGTAAGAAAAAAAATCAAAGAAATACCATCTACAACTTCAATAGATTTTTCAGATGTTTTTGAAATCTGCAAACCATTGGATAAGTGTCCTGTGGGGAAAGTCATAATCTTTCTAACAGATGTCTTGGGAATTCTTCTGGAATGCAAATAAATAGGATTTCATTCCCATATGGTCTTACATATTTATTTAATAAAACAATACATTTTTAAAATAATTAATATATGTTGATGCTATATTTTAACCTTAACTCAAAGTAGAAGATGAGTGTTAATTTACCTAGGGGGAAAATACTTTCTAGAAGATATCAGTATACAGAAAGTCAGGTTTTCTACTTTATATTTATCTAGAAAAATTAGATGTGCTAGAGACCTATTTGGCCTTGAGAAGGCTGTCTTGAATCTTCTCCTTGAAGGCTTTAAGTGCCTTGTCATTGCAGTTTTGACTGTGACTAACTAATTAAACAGAATCTTAGTAATTCAGGAAGGTTAAGTTTATTGGTTGAATATTAGAACTTTATGGATAGGGTAAAATACAATTCATTATTTATTTGATGAGTTACTCTCACAGTAAATACTTGTGAAATGATATATAGGTTCTTAGGTACATGTGGCTATACACATTATATAGGAATATGAAACTGTTCCTCTTGCATTATATTTTTGCTACACATTTTCTTTCTCCATCCTCTCACCTCAAAAAAAAAGTCGAAGAATAATGTGTTCCACATAGTAAGTAATGTGTTACATTTTTACAACTATGAAAGAAACATCCATGCTTGAACAATAATCCATTAGATTTGGATATATGATAATATGTCTGTTTTTATCTTAAGTGTTTGTTCATTTAACTAATAGCTGTTCATCTGATTAAGAGATATCATTCTGATATCTGAGAATAATAAGCTTGGTTTGCATAGGAAATAATAAATTTTGAAATTGGAACCCTGGATAAGAGCACAAATTTTCTTCTTTCAGTTCTCTTTACCAGTTTACATAGATCCTTTATTACCTTCTTCACTGAACAGCAAATTGTCCTAAAACAGAGATCACTTTTTATTTGCCTGTTTACACTCAAACATAGCACAGTCTGTGTATACTCCAACGACAGTTCATAAATATTAACAAACAAGAATAAAAGTATAGATGCATGTGAGGCACCATCACTGAAGCTGAGTACTGAATATAAACAGCGGCAGGGTCATTAATTCTGTAGTCATTAGCCAATGATTAATGGGGAGGGGGAAAAAGCAAACATGTGTAGGGTCAAATTCATTCATTACTCTTCCTTAAGGCTTATATTAAATTCTCATGTTTTCTTGATACACCAGTAAGGATTACTAGTGAAATGGGTAAGACCTTGCAGCTCCAGTTCTTATGTGTCTATTTACTATGGTCCATCATGAAACAGTTTTAAGATGTCTGCCAAACCTTTGCCTTCCATCCAACTACTCAGCACAATTGACTTATTTTCTCTTAACTGGTCGGCAATAAGTTGATAAAATGGAATAGGAATATTTGGCTCTGGTATTGGGAAGAAAAGAAAGAAAGAAAATGATGAGAACAACTAATCTGGTCTACACTACCCCAGTTAGAGCTTTTACAAATGAAGAAACAAGCCCTTACAGGCAAAGTGAATTTGAAATGCATATAATGAGGTAATGGTGAGCTACATATTTGAACCTAATTGGGTTCATAGCTTATGACTTGAACCTAGTCAGCTCATGGTAATTTCTAGTATGTCTTTCCTCTCCCACACTATGATTTTGACTTCCTTGAGAAAGGACTACCATACCTAACTCCACTGACCTTCATGGTAGTAAAGTTCCTGATGCGGTCAAATTCAAACATGATCTCGATGTAGCCATTCGTGGCACTCTCGTTCCGCCAGCCCACGTAGTCATAGCCCGGCCACACATGGTATTCATGGGTCTGGGTAAAATCATCCAGGCCAGACACCCCATCTGTCAATTGGCCCAGCCCTTCAGTCATGCTGCTCAGGCCAAGAAAAGAGAAGGAAAGGAGAAAAGAACTAGGAGTTAATCACACATTTGAGAAAGAGCATTCATCATACTGCTTTGCCTTGCATCTATGATTATCTTAGAGGCTTTATAGTAGTGGGTGACATACCTTGCATTAATAGAGAATTAGTGATTTCGTATAAATAAATTGTATAAAATATTCAAGGCCTATCATTTTAGTAGCCACCTTTCAATACTATATATAGTAACTAAAAATGTTTGGCAAATTATAAAATACAACTGGCCTTATCCATAGTGACCAGGGCCCAGATTCCCCCTTGTCAGATTTGCCATCTTTTTCTTCTTTCTAGAGATCAGAAGGCTAGGAGAACATACATTTACTTGCAATAAGTATAGTTCCCAGTGTCCCCAGAAAAATATATTCCATGAATATCTTATGGGAAGCAATATAAATTAAAAGAAATAATTACTCCTTTTATCCTTGATCAAAATGAAGTCAAATGGAGAATAAAAAAGGAAGTGTACTGTATATCATTCAGCATAAAATTACTCCTGTAATTTTTAATTTAAAATGTGCACATTACAACTCGATTCCCTGAGACTCTCATCCAGGTATCTTTGTTTTCCTCATTCAGGCACATCAAACCAGATATGTCATTAAAACAGTTATCAAGTATCTAAATTTCTTTAATTATTTTGTCTCCTCACTGAGTCTAAAGTTATATTTATAGCTGCCTTCATCATTTCTCCATCTGAACATCATTATTTTCTCTTAATCTATATATCAAAATAAATTAATCTGCCAGACACTGGTGGCTCATGCTTGTAATCCCAGCTACTAAGGGGGCTGAGATCTGAGGATCACGGTTCAAAGCCAGCCCGGGAAAGAAAGTCCATGAGACCCTTATCTCCAATAAACCACCAGAAAACCAGAAGTGGAGCTGTGGCTCAAGTGGTAGAGCACTTGAGCTGGAGAGCTGATGGACAGTGACCAGGCCCAGAGTTCAAGTCCCATGACTTGAAAAAAAAACTTAATCACTCTACACCCCAATAAAATAAATTATATCTTTCCCCCAGGTTTTCCATTCTTGTTGGTTGCTTAGAGTAGACTACAGTAAGTAAAGACATCCTTTATTCAGTTCTATGCTACTTCTCCACCATGGCTATGTACCAACCTATCCATTTGACATTTCTATTACTTCCAGCTTCAACTTTCTAACATAACCAGATCATTCCTGTCCTTTGTCTGGTTTCTCTACTCCCTATCATTTGCCTTCTCCTGCATCAATTCTCATCTCATTCTAGAAACTTCTTTGTTAATCGTAAGCACTACTAAGTTCTTCCTTTTCCCAATTTCTAAATTGTTGATATTTATAGAGTCCAGTTGTTCTGAACTTTGCAACTTTCCTAGTTCATCATACTTATTATGTCAATTCTTCTGGTTCTTTATCCCCACAAATAGACCAAGATTTATGTTAGAACATATATTCTGGTTTTGTTTTCAAAAATATGTCTACCACCCTTAGAGTCATACCTCAAAGTTCAGCTCTTGGACAATCTATGGTTGTTTACTGTGTGGTTATCTTGTCCTCCAAAAGCAGGCTTTAAGTCCCTTAGAAATAAAGACTTTATCTAATTTATTTCACAAATTGAGTATAGGGGCTAAATAAATACCATTTGGTTGGTTGGTTTATCATTGATCAAGTCATGATGAAACACTCCTTTCCTAGTGGCCACTTTCCCATTGTGATTATCAATATTATCTTGAATTTACCTGTACCCAACTGCTCCATCATACACAGAATCATTCAGATAAATGATGGATCCTCCAGGGAGTACAAACTGCTGCCCGGCTGGAGCGTTGTAAGACACTAAGCCATCTGTCAAAGGAAACACAGCAGTCAGTGCTTTGGGAAAAGAGACAAACCTGCTGCTAAGATAGACTATCTCAGGAAGTGATATGAGTTTCAAGGGTGCAATCTTACATAGCACGTCCATGAGGGCTCAGTTTGGCATAAGGGAGCACTACTGAGGAGCACTTCTCAGTGGCAGTCAGCAGCATGACTCATGAATCCATTAGTCTAGGTGTGGGGCACCAAACCCTGGGTGGATAAACAATGCCCCAGAGGGAATCACTTTATCCCAGGGGTAACTGATCCCATCCCTGGGGTTGGAATTTTCCATAGGTCTGTAAGGACCTTGTGCTCAACACCTACCTAGCCAAACACAGCCATAAAGCTCCACTCTCATGCACACATTCATGGAGTGGTCCGTGACTGGAATGAAGCGAACAAATCTAGCCACAATGGGCGGCTCCAGGTCCTTTAGGAAAATGTCATAGGGGTTACTATTTCCATCCAGCACCTAAGGAAAGAGAGAGATGTCATGAAATTCTGATCACCTTCTTAACCATATAACCCTTTTGATACTCTTTTTAATTTAGGAGCAGAAAGTACCCACTTAACTTTTCTTACAGCCCTAATATTTCTCTCTTTGGACCATCCCTGTCACCTTGGGATATCAGTCACAAGAGTATGACAAGTCTGTAGACACACATACCTACATAGACAATGTGTGCTCTTCTTTTAGCTTACGTTAAAATATGGTCTTTGACATCTCCAGGGTATGGATGTCTCTTCTTCCTACCTGTTTCCCATGCCGATTCCGCCAAGAAATCCAACGAGTGCCATCCCGACTATAGTTGATCTTGTACATTGGTGCAAACTCAATGCCATGGCCCCCAGCATGGCGTCCCTGGGTCCCCACAAGAGTGATAAAGTGTAGTGTGTGCAAATCAATCTGCAGAAATTCTTTCAGGTCATCAGGTTCCACTGGAATCTCAGGGCACCAGGCTCCATCTCCTTCTTCTGAGTCCAACCTTGAGAGAAAAGGATTGGGGAGATAATGAGCAGCTATGAAACCATAGGGTGTTTGTAGCAAGCAGCTGTCCTGCTCAGAGAGGAAAGAGCAGGCTGGAAATGAATTCTTTCTCATTCTAACTCATGGTCAAGTTCCTCTCTCTGAAGCACCATGAAACCAAAAGACAGTTAGCACCATGGACACAGAAGCATTCAGATCACATAGTCTTTGTTTTCCATTCTGGAATTAGACATGTCAAGGGAAATGAAGCTGTCTATATGCTCCATGAAGTCATTTCACCATCCCTCCATTTCTAATTTTTTAGACTCAGCCTAACAAAGCCAGCGGCTCCTATGAAATTATGGGAGCAGGGATGGAGGAATAGTAGCATCTCCAGTGTGGGCTAGTCAATGCAGTGGAATCTTAACCAGCAGATGGGTATGGCCACCCAGTAAAAGCCATGGAAACCCATGGAGAGGGCTAAGAGCATGTCAAGGGAACAGTAAATAATCTGCTTTCATTTTATTGCCACCAGGCTGGGCTACTCTGAGAGAAATTGTGAAATCAGTTTATTTTGGGAACCTCTTACCACTTTCTCTCGTCTCTGGAATGCTCCCTTTTGGTCACAGATGTTACCCACTGATTTGTTGCTCCTTTCAAACCCCACTGACCATACACACTAAGCTAAATATTATGGGAAAGGTTTATCAAGGTTTACTTTCCTCATGGGTGATCATTCAGTTCAACACACTAAGTACCTCAACACTGAAAGAATTAGATTCCAGGAGAAGCTTTAGGTCTCAACTAGCAGAACAATTTTTAATGTGCGAGTTTGTTGGTTTAAAGAAGTTCATGAAACAGTACCATAAGGAACCTCCCCTACCCTGTTTATAGATGGGCATGGCCCTTCTATGTGCTATTTTCTCAGGAGAGGGGAAGAGTTTGTTGGAGACCTCAGTGTAAAGCCCTTGCAGCCTTGCACAGTGGGTGATGCTTCACAGACACCCTCTGGGAAGTAAGGCAAAGCTCCTCATTCTCAGCATCCCATACCATCTGTACCCTCTTGGATCTGCAGCTTTGGCCTCCCTGCTGCAGAAGCTCACAGGGAGGTCAGGTAAAAAGTAATGCATTACATATCAATGAGTCCATTCACTGTGGGTGGTGTGGCTCTGGGGTTCTGTGGTTGGGATGAGGTTGCCAGACCAGCAGATGCAGCCAAACCCTGTATTCTCTCCCTGAAACATTCAGAGAAGGACGGGCTCACTCCACATCTTCTCTCCATCCCTACCAGCTCTCATCAGGATCACCCCCTTTTTGAATCAGGGTTCTGTCTGTAAGAAATTCATTTTGCACAGATTTCAGGGTTTTTAAATACATTCATCCTCACCTTCCATATTTGGCAGCTGTGGACTCTGACCACTGACTGGAAGCTGTGATGTCCTCATCTGGAATGTGGCCTCCTGACATGCCCAGAGGATAGCGGCACACAGCTGGACCAAGAAAAACCAAAAAGAAAGGACATGCTTTCATTTTGATACCCAAAGCCTCCCAGGAAGACTGTCATTGATCACTGAACCTAGCATAAGAGAATTGAAATCTTACTAAATTGCTCTATGGCTCCAATTTAATCACCCTAACTCTATAAGACTTTTCTTCCTAGCCCTGACTCCAAATACCACTTACACATTCAAGACTTGGCCTTCAGAAATAATAAAATGCTTAAATAAGGATACAGGTTGACTCATTGTAACAATGAGATGTACAAGACACTGTTGAAAATGAACTTTACAAAATGGGGGTGGGGAGGAAGGAAGGGAGGAGTTGGGGAGGGAGGGAGGGAAGGGATGGTGGGGGAAAACAAAGGAGGAGGTAACAATGCTCAATACAAAATGTACTCATTTTGTTACTCATGTAACTGTAACCCCTCTGTACAGTATATATACAGTATATATATATATATATATATATATATATATATATATACTGTATATATATTTGGCCTTCAGACAAATCTATCTTTTTATCCAAACTCTGACAAGTAACCTAAGGTTACTTGTTGTTGTTTTGTGTGTGTGTGTATTTCTATAAGTGTGTGTGTACACACACGTGTACCAGTCCTAGAGCTTGAACTGTCCCTGAGCTTTTCTGCTCAAAGGACTCTTCCACTTGAGGCACAAGCTCCACTTCCAGATTTTTGGAGTTATATGGAGATAAGAATCTCATAGACATTTCTGCCCAAGCTGGTTTTGAACCCTAATCCCCAGAATTCAGTTTCCTAATAGCTGGTCTGAGTTACTGGTGCCTGGATACTCCATTTTAGTCAGAAGAAATAAACTATAGCAGACATGTACTTCTAATCAATATTCCAATAGCAGTGAGTTCTCCTTGTGATCACCAGGAAGCTCAATGCTTCATAGAACTTCTTTTTCCATAGATAGCTGATTACATAAAACTATAGAGCAAACCAGCATACTACCCTATCAAGGGATCTAATATACATTTTTGGTCTTAATGAGTGGTGTGCTTGGGTCCTGGCTATAAACAATAATCAAGGGTGGGCTTCCACTTTCAACCAAGATAGAATAAAGTGATCCTACATACTCAGGAGGCTGAGATCTGAGGATTTCATTTCAAATCCACCCAGGGTAGCAAAGTCCATGAGACTCTTATGTCCAGTAACTACTCAGAAAAAGCAGGAAGCTTCAAATGGAAGAGTGCTAGTCTTATGCAAAAGAAGTTTAGGGTCAACATTCAGGTCCTGAGTTCAAGCCCCAGGACCAACAGAAAAGTAAATAAATAAATTCAAATCCTTTGTATGGTCTTCAAGGGCCTGCATAACCTGTTCCCTAGCTGTCTTGGATTTAGTTCCCAGTCCATATTCACCACGAGCCATACTGGCCTCTCTGTGGAACACACTACTATGACTGTTCTTTAGGAATCTGCATTTAGTATGGAGATAAGAATTTAATTCAGGGGCTGGGAAGGTGGCTCAGTGGTAGAGCGCTTGCCTTGCATGCATGAGGCCCTGGGTTCGATTCCTCAGCACCACATAAGCAGAAAAAAAAGCCGGAAGTGGCGTTGTGGCTCAAGTGGTAGAGCACTAGCCTTGAGCTGAAGAGCTGAGGGACAGTGCCCAGGCCCAGAGTTCAGGCCCCACGACCGGACCCAAAAAAAAAATAATTTAATTCAGGATTTGAGAGTAACCTGGCTGTGACATCTGTCACCCCATTGATGGCCAGGATTGATTCAGCTAATCTGGCTGGCTAGGGGGGTCCCATTCCTCCCTCACTGCTCCATGTGTGTCCCTCCCAAAGCTCCCATCCCTGATAGAGGAGGACCAGTCTTCCATCAAGTGTATACGAGTAGCTGCGCTTCCCTGCCAGAACCTCCAGACAAGCTCTAAAGAATTTAATTCAGAGACAAGAATCATCATAAGATCAAAAAGAGATTTATCAGAGAGAGATGACACATTATATTCTTTTTTCACATTAACATCTACCAAATCTAGTTGCATCCTATAAGCAAACAGTGACCTTGGTTAACTAGCAGTGGGGTTTTTCCCCCCTTTCTTTTTTTCCTTCTTTCTTTCTTTTTCTTTCTTCCTTTCTTTCTTTCTTAGAAGCATATAAAGTAATCACATAGCTTGGAATCAATAGTCCAATAAATATGGTGAAATATAGCAATAAATATCCATTTAGGACACACTGAATGTCAGATGATATGACCATTCTTTTTCATTCACTGTTTCCTGTTGCCCACTAATTCTATAATTTGTAAGAGCTTAACTAAGATTTTTCACCAAGTAAAAACTATTTTAGAACTTGATGTCTATGATCCACTAAGCTGTAACCTTCAAACACTAAGATTTCAAATCCACCTCTGACTCTACCATTTATCCCAGGTAGGAACTGAGCTCCTAACCCTCTTTGGGCCTCAGTTTTGTCAGGTGGAAAGCAAGGAATCTGGGTGAGATCTTCAATAGCCAATCCACGCGCCAGTTTCTTTAGAGGTTTCTGAAGCGGTATCAGAATACACATCTGTAAGCCTCCTTAGCGATCCAGTTTTATTTTATCTCAAGCTGTGTCCAAAAATGCACGTGTTAGTAAAGTTCTCTCCAGTTACTCTTCAGTAAAGCTCTTTCCAGTTATTCTGCTGTGTGTTGAGGGTCAGAAGCCATTGCTACAGGTCCCACCCACACTGGACCTATGATGTTGGTTCTCTAGGGCCATGCTGTTAATTAGAGAAATACACCATCCACAGTCCTTGAGCCTCATTCTTGGCCATCATGCATCTCTAAACATTATGCCCATGAATGGAGTGATTACCTTTGCTTCCCAGAACAGCTAAAGTACGCCAGAAAATGGGAAGGAGAATCAATAGTGAGTCATGATATTGTTGTAACTTCCCCACCAAGGACTAGCTCATCTCTGGGACAGCAACCAAGATATTTTAACCAAGGAACTGCTACTGCCCTATGAGAGTCTATTTCCCTGAAATACTTTTATTGGGGGGGGGGAGGAGAGGGTCCTAACTGAACACTTCCCATGAACTTTATTTAATTAACAGATGAAGAAAACAAGATAAAAGAGATTTGAAAAACATATGACAGAAAGAATGGAAAGGAGCAGGAAGACAAAAGTCTGTACAAGGATACACTGCATATTAATATCAAAAGAGTTCCAATCCCTTCCTGTAAGCTATATACTATCCTTATCATGACTATATTCCATTTATTATTAAGGTAGCATCAGTATCACCTTGGAATTAGGTAAATACTCAAAAGTCCCCATCCCAGATTTATTTAGGTCAGAATCTTGAAAGATTTCAGTAAATTGTGTCTTATCCAATCCTCCGACACAAATGATGCACATTCTGGTATAAGACCAAGATAAACCAGGGAAGGAAAATAGCCTTTACTATGCATATAAAGGAATGTTAAATGTAGTCAGGTGGCTCTTGCCTGTAATCATAGCTTCTCAAGAGGCTGAGATAGGGCTGGGAAGGTGGCTCAGTGGTAGAGCGCTTGCTTTGCTTGCCTGAGGCCCTGGGTTTGATTCCTCAGCACCACATAAGCAAAAAGAAAAAAGCTGGGAGTGGCACTGTGGCTCAAGTGGTAGAGTGCTAGCCTTGAGCAGAAGATCTGAGGGACAGCGCCCAGGCCCTGAGTTCAGGCCCCATGACTGGGCCAAAAAAAAAAAAAGAAAGAAAATTTGCTGGGAAGGTGGCTCAGTGGTAGAGCGCTTGCCTTGCATGCCTGAGGCTCTGGGTTCGATTCCTCAGCACCACATAAGCAAAAAAGAAAAAAGCCGGAAGTGGCGCTGTGGCTCAAGTAGTAGAGCGCTAGCCTTGAGCAGAAGAGCTGAGGGACAGAACTCAGGCCCAGAGTTCAGGCCCCACGACCAGACCCCCCAAGAGGCTGAGATATAAAGTTTATAGTTCAAAGCCATCCTAGTCTAAGAGATTCTTATCCCCCATTAACCAGGAAAAAACTGGAAGTAGAGGTATAGATCAAGTGATAGAGTACCAACCTTGAATGTAAAAGCTAAGACAGAGCACAAGTCCCTGAGTTCAAGCCCCAGTAATGGTACAAAAGAAATAAATAGGAAATGCTAAATGTTCAGTGTCTCGTGCCCTTCCTTTTCCTCTCCAGCCTTCTCCTCCTAGAAGGATTAAACAGCACAGTATCATCATTGATGAAAGACTTTCTCTAAGTCAACCTTCTACCTAAAGACCAAAATAGAATTTTTGCAGAGGAATCATTTAAGTTCAATAGATAACTTATGATTCCTGTCAGGAAGCAATTGAAGCCTGAACAGTTGCCATGGTTTAGCTAATCCTCTTGGAATTCATCTGCTAAAAATTTAATTATCAAAGTCATATGTTAATGATATTTGGGGTTGGAACATTTGCTAGGTAATTAGGATTGGATAAAGTTGAGAAAATTGAGTTACCATGATGGTGTTGGTGGCTATGAAAAAGAAAAGGTGACATGCTAGCCTACTTGTTCTGTCCTGCCACACAATGCCCTTTACCATTTTGTCATATAGTAAGACAGACTTCACTGAATGCTAATGACATGCTCTTAGACTTTCCAGATTTCAGAACTGTAAGAAATAAATGTCTTTATTTTTAAGTTATAAAGTCTATGGCATTCTACTATAGCATCAGCAAACAGATCAAGGCAGAAGGAAGGATGCCTTTTGAGTACCATACAGTCCCATCAACAAATATGAAAACTTCCACCTCCTGAAAATTTCTTGAACCCCAGTTACTTTTCTCCTCCCACATAAAGCCCAACCTCCATCACTTCATATCTGGACTATTATAAATCCTTCCAGTTCTTCATACATAATAGGATGAAATAAAATAAAATAAAATGATATGAGATGTGTTGGGACAGAGTGGTAGAGCATACAATTTCATCATGCTAATCAGAATCACTAAAACTTAAAACTTAGGGATTGTTTATTTATGAAATTTTCCATTTAATATCTTCAGAGTATGGTCATCCTTGGGTAACTAAAACCATAGAAAGCAAAACCACAGATAAGGGATGACTACTGTACAAACCATTCTTCAACAATGGGAATTAGGCTGAGGTCTAGAAATTGGGAACATAGAAGAGAAAATAAAGAATTCAGAGCTAAGAACCAGTAAAGCAGCAATGGCCACATTAAAACTATTAAAACTAATGGACAGTTTCTTAGGGCCCTCACAGAAAAGACACAGGAAAATATACAAGCTGATCTTGGATGGCCTTTCTCATCCTACTAAATCTTTGGAACCAAAAGAAGCTTTGGCCCAGGGTAACCAACGTGGCACTTCTCAGCAGTACCAGTGTGGTTTTCCTATTGAACATGCCTATTTTGGGCAAACTCTGTGGAAGGAATCCCAGCCACTAGGGTAGAATCAGAAGTGCCAAGTTGGCCCAAGTTCTAAATATCAGGTCCTATTCTTTCTTCCTATCCCTATTCTGTTCATCAGATCTCACCAATCTATCTTCTCTGCCCCATGAAAGATAGGAAAAGTGCTGAATCAATCACAGGGGAAGCAAGAGACCCTGCAGCAAAGTAGCTCCTGGTTTTGCCTGCTGTGTTGTCTTGGTGGTTTCTACTACCCACCAATCTCCCAGACAGGAAAGCCAATTGACTATTCCAGCTTCCTGGAGTGGAAAAGTACCAGCACTAACTGCACTAGGCCCAGCTGAGAGCCCCATCCATCCGTCCCAAGCTCCCGTTGGGCCTGGCAGACAGTCTGAGGAGAAGCAGCTGCCACCCTTCCCCAGCTTCCCAAGAATTATTTTTCATACTTTCTTGCCAAGTTTGAAAGCCTGAAAGAGCTGCTTGTTTCACTATGTTTACCATCTCACTATGAGCTCCAGGCCACAGGCTCTCTGTCAGTGAATGTCCTATATGTAGCTTCCAGGAAAATACACACAGCACACGTGAGGCCTGAGCCCAGAGATTTGGCCACTGTCCCTTTCTGGGAACACACAACTGATTAGAGGGCACAGGGAGGTCAACTATGGGGCCCAAGCCAATCTAAGGTCTAAAGCAATGACTCAATTTTAGGAATGGCTCTAAAACTACCAGCCACTCCATTGGCTCCATGTTGATTACCAGAACCTCTTCGGCCCATAAAGATGTGAACTGACTTGGTTAAGGACATACAGGCTACCAAGACCAAAATTCAGGTCTCCTGATCCCCAGTTCTTTCTTCTTTAGCCCCAGGCCACAGAGATTTAGTTCTTAGACTTTCAGAAGGACAATTCCAATTCCAGAAGGGAAAAGTTCAATCAAAGTATCTGTCACCTAAGTCCCTGTTCCACATGAGTTAGATACCAACCTATCACCTTGGTTTTCTGTGCAGGTAAATATTTGTACAGTAGGATCTTGCAAGGGGCCAAGAAAGATTATTGGGATTTTTTTTTTGGTCTATAGAGCTATTCTTCAGGTGCTTGATCTACCCTATGAATACCTCTTTTTCTATGTTATAAATCTCCTCAGGACAGAACAACATTGGGCTTAGTGATTTTGACACCAGCAATACTGGTGGGTGGCTTGGGGAAACCTGTTCAGGGAAGGATGGAGGAGACAACAGAAGGAAAAGAAGTATAGGCCACTGTGTTGTGTAAAGAAAAGGAGATTGGGGACAGTAACTGAAAGATGAAATGGGGAATGAAGAATGTGCTACAAAAAAAATCCCCTCAGGAAAAACTCTTCATGATTGTGATATTCCTAGAGATCTACAAATATTTTCTAGAAACAAATATTACAGAGCTCCAGGAAAGAAGTCTCTAAACTGTAGAATGCTGAGGTATGGATTGGACAACAACACATTATTTTTTCCTGGTTAAATAAGTCAGTGTAACCTTTACAGGAGAATATAATATCCCCTAAAAGAAGGAGTGTAGGGCACATGGGCAGCAAAGATGGCGCTGAGAGGGAGTTGAGTGGGCAGAGCCCGATTTGCTTTATGTTCAGTGCATAACCAGCCCGTGGAAGATTAGGTGCATGATAGGGTGTGACCTTGGCAGTGATTGGTTCCTCTTCCTCCCCTGCCATGCCACCCGCTCTTTTTTGCTTTGAAAAGGGCTTGCTCTGTTAATAAATGAGTTTTTTCCTGCTTGACTTGACTCCCCACTGCATCTGATTGTCTCCTGGGCTGAGGGAGGCTGGGGAACAGGCAAGTGGCCGCACTTACCTTTCCTCAGACCCCGTCTATCTTTCGTGGGATGGATGAAGACCCGACATCTGGCGCCCGACGTGGGGCACGAAAAGAAAAAATACTGGCTGAGGCTAAGCGGTCTCTCAGGGTAAGTGAAACCCTTAGTATAGGTAATGCTATCTCATAGAAGAAGGAGGCAACATTAGGCCTAGGAGTAAAGGAGGACTTGGGAAGTGAGAAGGAAAAAGAATGGGCCGAATTCAACAGAGAATGCACTGAAACATGCACGGTGGAAGTCAAAACAAGGGTGAAAGTTACCCCCTCTGAATCAGATGCCCCTGACAGTAGGCCCCCTCCCTATTCCCCTGATTGGAGGGGAGGTATGGAGCCCTACACTACCTGCGAGAGGGACCTGCAAAACCCGGACCCCTACCCACCTTCCATGGAGGGATCGAGGGCTGGGGAAGTAACCTACTTGGAGGCCTGCCCTTTAAGGGAAGTGTCATCCAGGAGCCAGGACCCTAGGCCACAGGATTCACTTCCCCAAGCATATCCGGTCAATCTGGCATCAGGAGCTAACAGGCCCTTGGAATGGTATCCTGGGAAGCTAAGGATCTTAAAGAGCTCCGCAAGGCAGTGGTAGAGGATGGCCCAAACTCTCCTTGGGCCCAGACCCTATTACAGGATATTGCTTATCACCCATGTGTCCCTAAAGACTGGCTGGTTGTGGCCAAAGTCATCCTCACCAGTTCTCAGTTTATTAAATGTTGTGCTTTCTTAAAGGAGGAATGCAGAGTGCGAGCGGAGAATAACCAGCAGGCTCAACCCGTGATACCATTACTTATGCCAAGTTAGCAGGGACGGGGAAGGGTACTCCACTGGTGTCCAACAGGCTGCAATACCTGGCCCTTACGGTGACCAGGTGAGGCAGGCAGGACTTGCCGCATGGTACAAACTGGATGATGGGCCTACCGAGTCCCCCATAGCAGGAGTGAGACAAAAACCTGGTGAACCTCTACCTGATTTTATAGAGTCCAACAGAGCATTCACTGCAAGCCACCAGCAGGGAACCTCCGAGATCAGTTTGTTAAGCTGCTGGTCTGGGAAGGGATGAATGCAGACCACCGCATGGCCTGCTCGGGATTGAGAGAGAGTTCCCTGAGCAGATGGGTGGTGGCCTCGCAGGATGTGGGAACGCAACAGCACCAGTCCCAATCACTAGCTTTAGCATTACAGGCTCAGACATCTGCAAAGACTGAGGTTATTAACCAGGCGCTGGCAGCCCAGGGCCGAGGAACCCAAGACCATTGGGGAAGGGACTTGTTTTAAATGTGGGCAGGAGGGACACTTTAAGAGAGACTGTTTACAACAATCCCCTGCCAACCGGCCCGGGGGGGGGGGGGGCGGGCAAACGGCCCCCTACACCCTGCCCCAGGTGCAGAAAGAGATACCATTGGAAAAAGGATTTTTGATCCAAGTTTGATTTAGATGGGAAGCCTTTAAACTAGGGGAGGGGCTTCCTCCAGCCCCATTAACTCAAGGAGGAACCCCCTCTTCTGTGAGGCCCAGGCAGCCTCGTGGCAGGACGACCTAGGCCCATTGGACCGTCCCCCTGGTGGAAGGACTCCGCTCTAAAATGAGTTTTCTCATAGGCGGAAAGAGGTTTCACTGCTTAATTGACACGGGAGCAGATTGAACCATACTCAGGGAGGAGGAAGTGCCCTTGGACTGGAAGCTTGCACCTGGGCCCCCCATATTGGGGGCCCAGTCCAAAGAGACAGTTGCCCTTATGAAATGGACTAGCTCAGATGGAGAACAGGAAAAGATACACCCTTTTGTGGCAAAGAACCTTACTGCCAATATATTAGGGCAAGACATGCTAAGACAAATGGATGCCATGTTCACTACAGACTATTGAGCATCCTATTCTGGATGGGGAAGAAGCACAAAGGCTTAAACAGGATCTAGAGGGAGTTAAGGAAAATGATTTTTTTAACTTTCATAATTACAGAGAAGAACATAGGGCACCCACTTGGGTGCTCCCCCAATCCTAAAGGCCACTGCCCCCCGAGTACCTCCCATTAGGTAGAAGCCAAGAAGCCCAATCTGGGTGGAGCAGTGGCCATTGACCAAACCTAAACATGTAGCCCTCCACCTTCTGGTGGAGGAACAGATAAACCTTGGGCATATCCGCCCTTCTATGAGTCCTTGGAACACACCCATATTTGTTATTCAAAAAGCCTTCAGGTCTTGGCGTATGCTCCAAGATCTATGCTCCAAGATCTACGTAAGGTAAATGACAGGATGGCGCTAGTAGAAACACCCCTAAGAGATATGCCCTGGACTTCTGCTATACCTTCAGAATATACCTTGGTTGTGATTGATATTAAAGATTTTTTTCTATCCCCCTGCATCCAGATGACTGCAAGAAATTTGCTTTCTCCACCCCTTCTCTTAATTTTTCCCAGCCTGATCGGAGGTTTCAATGGACAGTGCTGCCACAGGGAATGGCCAATAGCCCGGCTTTTGCCAACAATACTTGGCTGGGTTCAGATACCTCCCTTGCCTATGCCTACATGGATGATATAATTCTGGGGCACCAAGACCCAAGCTGCCTGGAGGGCCTTCTGGCCCAAGTTCTCACCATATTAAAAAAGGGGTATTTTACCATAGCCCTCAATAAAATTCAAAAGCTACCTCCTTTTAAGGTGCTCAGGAGCCACCTTACCTTGACTAAGGCCAGCCCCCTTAAGCCTTTGCTGGATATTCCAGCCTCTCTAACCTTAACCCAACTTCAGAGTCTTTTAAGGGAAATCAATTGGCTGTTGCCATGGGTTTCTGTCCCTAAAGATTGTCTTGTGCCCTTATTTGCCCTACTAAAAGACAGGACACCTCAAGAAGCTATTACAATTACAGACATCCATAGGACAATATTTTTGCAGTTCCAAAAAGCCCTGGATGAAGTTTCCTTAAAGAGGTATTCTATTTTTGAGCCCATTTCCCTTTGGTTGTTTGCAGATGTTACATTGATTTCTGCAGTTTTAACTCAAAAGAGAGAGCCATTAAAGTGGGTTCACACTGCTCTGGGGGGCCACACCTCGGGTGTACTCTCAAGCAGACCAACTTGCAGATGCTATCATCAAGGGAAGGACCCAAGTCCAAAGGCATTATGGCCTCGACCCTCACTCCATTGTTTTTCCTTTTCGGATGGCAGATGTTTAGTTGCTCACTCAAGCCAATGCTCATCTTGCTCTCTCCTTGGAGGGGTTTCTAGGCCAAATTGACTGCCATTATGGGCCATCCAAATGGATTGTCATGTTATGGCGACTTCCCTTCAAAATGCCATCTCTATTTTCTCCTACGCCTATTCCTGGCACCCTCCATGTTTTTACTGACAGAGGTAAAGCAGGCTCTGCGTATGCAGCCTTTGAGGAGCAACAAAAAAGCAATTATAGAAAGGAGCCAACAAAGATTTCAACCTTGTCAAGGGTCAGTACAATATAAAGAAATGCTGGCTGTAATTATGGCCCTTCAGGACATTCAAAAACCCTTTAATTTGTATTCTGATAGCCTATATATGATTAACTTGCTCCCTCATATTCCCCAGGCACATAATAGGCTGGATGAAAATGCTATTTCCCCTCTTATGGTTACCCTTAAGGGCCTATTAGAAGGGCGGGGAGGCCCTATTCATAATCAGCATTTGAGAGGGCATTCAAAACTTCTTGGGTTTTTATCCCTAGGCAATAATTGAGTGGACCAGTTAGCTACTGGCCCACAAGCATTAATGTTACAAGAGGCTACCTGTTTGCATGATTTAACCCACATTAATTGGAGAGGTCTTCATCATAGATTTCCTCAGATTCCTGTAAAGGACCTCAAAGGATAGTACATACCTGTAAAACATGCCAGCCCTTCTTAAAAGTACCCCGTTACAACCACCAGGGGTAAATCCCAGAGGCCTTAAACCTAACATCATCTGGCAAACGGATGTTACTCATTTCCTAGCCTTTGGTAAGTTTAAATATACCTACTCAGGAGCATGCTAGACCACAGCACATACAGGAGAAAGAACTAAATATTCACAAGCACATTTTCTTCAATGCTTTGCCACCTTGGGTCTACCAGCACAAGTTAAAACCGATAATGGACCCTGTTTTGTTAGTAAAGCAATGTCAGAGTTTTTTGACAAATGGAATATTAATCATACTACAGGAATTCCTTATAATCCCCAAGGCCAAGCAATTATAGAAAGAAATCACCAATATCTTAAGGAGCAATTATTAAAACAAAAAAGGGGAGTTAGCCCCCAAATACAGTTACAGATAGCTTTGTTTACCATTAACATTTTAAATTTTTCAAAAGGGGCAACTGAATCCAGATTTCAGAAGCACTGGGGAAAATTAAACCCTAAGCCCCAAGTGAAAGTCAGGTGGAAGGACCCCCTGACACAACAATGGAGAGGACCTGACCCCCTAGTTACCATGGGCAGGGGATTTGGATGCATTTTTCCCATAGGGGAGACAGCCCCATTTGGATCCCTGCCAGGAACCTTAAGTTTTTACCCATTTCCTCTATACTGGAGGATGCCAAAGGAAAAAGTAACCAACAAGGAAAGAAAAACAGCTATGGTGGCAAGGCTTGTGTTTAAAAGAGAAAAGCAAGAAAGATAATTACTAACCATCCCCAAGGGTAACCAGCCCTTGAGCAGCTCTTGTGTTCCCTAATAATTGCAGATGGCAATACTCCAGCTGTTGGCTGTCCTGACCCTCCCAGTCCCAGCAATGGCCCTATGGAATCTGCATCAACCTCAACGGGTGACCTGGGCAGTGACCAGTGCTGGCAATGCAGAAATCATCAATAGTATCACAAGAGAAGCTGTCCCTTCGACCTGGTGGCCTGACCTTCATTTTGATCACCACCCTATATCATTATGTATGGACCATTTAATATTTCTGTAGGAGCTAATTATTTTAACATAATTGTTCTTTTACTAATTGCTTGTATAGCGGCATTATTGAATCCATACTTATTGTTAAACAACCACCTTTTGTTATGCTTCCAGTTTAGATCTTTTTCAACCCCACAGGCAAATAGCTGGATTAGAACAAGCCCCACCTCTGGACTCTGAAGTGGCAAAGACTGCTATCCCATCTCTGACTAAAGTTAAAGGACTGCTAATGACATTTCCTGGCCTGGTAATGCTTTTGCTGATGGTTTTTCTATGCCTTCCTTGCATTATACGTGCACTGCAAAATTCTTATGAGCTTAGCCAGCCAGTTACATAAGATCAAGCTCCAAGTGAATGAATTTCCCCTGAGAGGAATCGCAGCCAGAGATGGGTAAGAGGGGGTGTCAGTCTGACCAACCTAAAACAGGGCCTTCAGCTTCACTCTGAAGTTCCCGATGACAGACAAGGCAGACAAGGCAATCCACCCAACATAAAGACAGGCGGATTCGGATTCGCTTCTTTAAACAAAGACAGGGAGATGTTGGGAGCTGTTGGGAGCTGACAGTAAAGCTCAAAGGTCATCTTGACCACTGTGCTTGCTTAAAGGCACATACAAGGAACTGGCTTACTTAAAAGACACCAGGTACCCAGGATTTCTTTGCTATGCCTGCAGTTTGTTTTAAATTTTCCTTGTTTTACTGGACTAAAGTAGAATGGCCTGAGTGTGGGAGCCCACGAGGATGCACCGTGCCGCATGTGTGGAACTCCCAATACCCAGGCTGCTCCCATGTTCTGAAGAGGATGACCTTACGAGATACGGACTTTTATATATGCCCAGGAATTAATTCAACTGCTTCAGACATTTCTAACTGTGATGGGACTGATGTTTATTACTGTGCTAGGTGGGGGGATATGAGGTAATTGGGACAGGCTCTTGGATCATACACAAGGGCCCTCTCTATCCTTGTCTGGTGAATCTCGCCCCCTAGACTTGCCTCGAACCCCCTGCGTGGCGAATGCTATCCTTACCAATGTAATCCTGTTAAATAACCTTTACAGAGGATGGAAAAGGATAACTAACTGAGAGGTGGGTCTGCCATTAAAACAAAAAAGGGGGAATCTGTAGGGCACATGGGCAGCAAAGATGGCGCTGAGAGGGAGTTGAGTGGGCAGAGCCCAATTTGCTTTACGTTCAGTGCATAACCAGCCCGTGGAAGCTTAGGTCCATGATAGGGTGTGACCTTGACAGTAATTGGTTCCTCTTCCTCCCCTCTCATGTCACCCACTCTTTTTTGCTTTAAAAAGGGCTTGCTTTGTTAATAAATGAGTTTTTTTCCTGCTTGACTTGACTCCTCGCTGCATCTGGTCTGATTGTCTCCTGGGCTGAGGAAGGCTGGGGAACAGGCGAGCGACTACACTTGCCTTTCCTGGGACCCTGTCCATCTTTCGTGGGATGGACAAAGACCCGACAAAGGAGATGTATTGAAAATAAACAACTGGGTTGCAGTCAAGTTCAAGCATTAAGAGGGAAAGCTGAGCATTGTTTGAAATCATTATAGGTCTATGCTTAAAACTTGATTGTGTTGCTTCTAAATTACAGGACCCCAAGACTAAGTTACTATGGTTTATCCCTTTGTGAATTATAAGAGTGTCTGGAAGGCTGCAGTAGGGATCGAATCATAATGATCTACTTGAATGTGATCCAGAAGGCATTTGTGACCATTAGCAGACTTATAGCAGGAATATAAAGATGATATTTGTATGTTTAAGTTCACATGATGAAGGGCTGGAATGTAAGTGGGCAAGATGGTTATGGTGCTCTGATTGTACAGATCTCTGTATGAAGACAGTGGGAGAAAGACACCTGGCTCCTCCAAAGACATAGAGCTGTCACTCTCACTCAGTACTGATTTGTTTTCCAGTGTGGTTCTAACAGTTTGTCTGTACAGGGGCTTCCTAAGCTACCTTTGATACAGACCCAAGGTAGTCAGAAATGTTTAAATAAAGATGCTATTAGAATTTGACTTTTAAAAAAACTGCTTTGTTAAACAGCAACTCCTTTGTACAACTATTTAAATATAATTTTTTAAAATGTAAAACAATAACTAAAATAAAATTCAAATGAATACATGGTGAAATATGAGTTAGGAGAAAAGAGAATAGGAAAATAAAAATAAACGTTAATATCTAAAATATATTACAATTGGTTTTGTACCCTTGTCTGGTCATGGGCTTTAACTTTGATCCTGAGCTTCCTAGTGAAACAATATCACATCAGAAATAAAGTAAAAATTAATTTTTATTTTTTGTTTCTGGATGGAACAGAACAAATTTCCATCATCAGTGCTTCCCTTGAGAGTAATTAAAAAAGCTAGGTAAAATCCCAACTCATCTATCTGAGGGCACCTGGTTGTTCTTGAAGCAATAAGGATGGAGAGACTAAGACCTAAGAGAAGGGGAAGTCTCAGAGAGGTATGAGATCTGCTGCCACTTTCAGCCATGTGCTAGTTTGGTGAGTGGATGACTCTGAATCTTGTACTAGAGGGTTGCTTTGGGGAAAAATCAACAGAGCTGGTGAAGATCTTGGATATGTGAAACATGAAATACTTTTTTCTCATCCAGCACATATCCTAAATATTGGCACAGAGAGAGGAGCAGAAAAATGTTATTTAAAAAAAAAAGACTAATAGTTCTAACCTTGCCAGAGAGTGGGAGCACACAGGAGTTTTAAGAATCTGAGTGATGGGCTGGGAAGGTGGCTCAGTGGTAGAGTGCTTGCCTTGCATGCCTGAGGCCCTGGGTTTGATTCCTCAGCACCACATAAGCAAAAAGAAAAAAGCCGGAAGTGGCACTGTGGCTCAAGTGGTAGAGCGCTAGCCTTGAGCTGAAGAGCTGAGGAACAGCGCCCAGGCCCAGAGTTCAGGCCCCACGACCAGACCCCCCCCCAAAAAAAAGAATCTGAGTGACCAAGAACTCAAGCTCATACCCAGTAACTACTCAGAGTGCAGATGTATGGGCAGTTCCAGCTGCTTCAACCACTGGCTAGTCTGGATACTAGCTTTACATTATCTTTGAAATCTAACATTCATTCTCCAAGAGAAGACCACCTTAGCTTCTCAGAGAGCCAAGACAAACTTGTTCCACCTAAATCCCTGAGTATTTTAGAGATATAATGAATAACATAATTCAAATTCCCAGAAATGCATACATTTTTACCTTTCATTGGAGGAAGTCAGGTTTAATCTTTTTGGTGTTATAACACACATTCAAGATATAAGGTCCAACAACAAAGAGTGTCTACCATGCACAAGGCACTAATAACAAAAGCAATGTTTTCTCTTCATAACAGAAATGGTAATTAATTTTATATATATATTAATCAAGAAATATACCAATAGCCAGAAATATATCATATTATATTTATTGATTTTTGTTAGAACTAATCTATCACTATTTAGTAAGTTCTTCAATAAGAAAATATACTGCCAGGATTTCCTGGAAGATGGCAGAGGAGAAGCTGGAGGCTAAACAAGCTCTCACAAAGAAAGCAGTTTTAGTGTTCCAGTGAACAGTCCTAGGCCAGAAAACCACACCAAGTGTGTCATTACAGTACACAGAATTTGGCTAGAGAGAGAAAATCCAGGCAAGAAGACAGATCAGAACACTTGCTGGTAGTCTCCGTTGCAGTGGCTGCGATGGCCGCCTTAGCCGCCATACCTACAACAGAGTCTGGGACAAAGGCACCAGATGCAGTGGGTGACCATATTCTATTCAACACCAGCAAGAACTGACAAGGAGCAGACCAGAGACAACCCAGGAACCAAGACTCCGGTGTGAGTAGAACCCTGACATCCTCAGTCCTTCTCGGGGAGCAGAGGAGGGAAGGCACCCCCTCCTTATGCCCCCCCACCAGAGATCTCCATCTTTGATACAGACAAAGGCCTGGCTGAGCAGCTAGCTCCAACTCAGGCCTTGCAAGAAAACAGAGTTATTTAGCACGTCACAGGAACCTGACCTGACCTGCCAGGCTCAACATCACCCAGGGGAAAGTCACCCAGCCCAGGCAGAGAAAGCTCCGCCCCCAGAGGAGTGGCTTTCTTCACTGGGTAAACAGAGCCAGAGGCTGCCCCTCCCTACAGCAGCCTAGTCAATCAATTGAAATTCAGTAAATATAAACATAGGCTGGGCTCTGTGAGTGTCTCTGGAGCTAGCCCCTCACAGATAAGCTACTGTTTGCTGACAGGCCTCAACCCTACCCAGAACTTAGCCTCATCACAGCATCTCCAAACTGCAGGAAAGAGCCATCTCCCTCTTTTATGATACTCAAAGCAGATCTCCCTCCCACTGAACTAGCCTGGGAAGAGGATCACAAAATCCTGGATAACAAAGAACATTTTTCTGCCTGCTCAAACAAACTGACTTAAGAAACCAATCAAGCCACAGAAAACCAAACACCACAAGCAGACCAGAGACTCCAACAAGAGACTGATTAGGACACAAGGGAGATACAGGATCTTCCCATCCCCCCCCCAAAAAAAATCAAAGAACTCATTTTTGTACCTTTTTTTAATTCTTAATTTTTTAAAAAACTGTTTTCTATTAATCTTTTTTTTCCTCTTATAATTTTTATTTTAGGTGTATATGTTTGGGTGAGCTTTTTTAAAAATCTTTATTGACATTTTAGTGCTTTTCTTTTTTTCTCTCTCTTTTTTCTTTTTTTCTTCTTTTCTTCAATCTTTTAATTTTTTTCTTTCTTTTTTGCATGACTTAATTGTTGTTCTTTTCATACTCAGATATATACCTGTCGTCGACTATGAGAACTTATACCCCATTGTTTACACATGTAATCCAGAAATATATTACTCAATTCACAACCTCTTGGGCTTTAATTCTTTAATAGCAGTATTATCTCTTTATACCTTTACAATTTTTTAAAGAATTTTTGTTTTTCCATTTTTTTCTTGCTTTTTTTTCTTTTTTCTTTTTATAATCTCTCATTATCATTCTGTCCAATTCATTTCCCTCTCTGAGATTAGGACTTGGTTAAATTCACTCTCCTTTTACCTCTCCACAACCTTCTAATCCTATTTTTCCCGACATTTCTCCCTAAACCTAATAATTTCTGGTTTGCCAAATTCTTCCTTGCTGTTCTAAGCCCATTAATTCATGGATGTTTGATGTTGAGTAGATTGTATCTGTTGAACTAGATTGTATCTGCAACCAAATTGAATGTGCAACTACAGGACTTTGGTTTATGCTTGCCTTAAAATAGTGTTCATACCAAATAGGCAGAACAAGCCAGAAAAACACAAGAAAACTGTCAAGTCCAGGTATCTCAACTCCCACTCATGATAATCAGGTGACAGAACAGTTAATGGATAATCCAGAGGAGAGTTCGCAAAGAGCTCTACAAACACTTCTGGTAAACATGGTGAAAGATTGAAAACCTGCAAAGGACTCAGTGTGAGCATGATAGGGAGAGAGAGGAGGCAAACCAAAGATCAATACAGGAATCTCATGAGCATGAGGAAGCTACTCAAAGATTGATACAGGAATTGCTTGGGCAGGTTGAGAACAGTCAAAGAGAAATAAAGGAATTGAGAGAACGTGAGGAAGCTAATCAAAGAGTAATACAGGAATTAAGAGAGCAGGATGAGGATAGAAGAACATCAATAGAGCCATTCATAGAATTCATAAACATACAGCTGAAAGAATTCAGGGAGACCACAAAGGGAATGCTGAATGGAGCCCGGCAGAAGGAAGGGGAGTCCAAGGAAACCATAACCAATCAACTAAGTGATTTGAGATTAAGCACTGAACACTAAATTAAGGAAGTAAAGAAGTTCATCCAAGATCTAAAACAAAGCTCCACCAAAGAATTGGAAGCCATCAAAGCCAATCAATTAGAAAAGAAATAAAAAAACAAAGTAGAAAGTCTTGACAGTAGGTTAGACCATGCAGAAGATCGAATCTCAGGGATTGAAGACAGCCTAGATATTATAGAGCAAGAACATACAACTATCCAAGACAAATCCAAGAAATATGACAGATCTATTCAACATTTGGAAGACACCATCAGAAGGCCTAATCTGAGGGTAATGGGTGTAGAGGAGCACCTAGAGACAGAAGTTAATGGTCTAGGAAATTTGTTTAACAGGATCCTAGCAGAGAACTTCGAAAACATGCAAAAGATAGGCCTATTCAGATACAAGAAGCTTTTAGAACCCCAAATAGACCAGACCAGAACAGGACATCCCACTATCACATTACAATCCACACAGGATCAATTCAGACCAAGGAAAAGATCCTTAAAGCTGTTGAGGAGAAAAGATCAATCACCTTTAAAGGGAAACCAATTAGCATCATCTCAGATTTCTCATCAGAGACAATTAAAGCAAGAAGAGCCTGGAATGATGTATGCCATGCCCTAAAGACAAACAACTATCAACCAAGAATACTGTACCCAGCTAAACTTTCCTTCACAACCGGAAGTCAAATAAAAACATTCCATAGCAAAGAGAAACTGTAACAATATATCTCCACCAAACCAGACCCACAAAAGATTCTTAAAGATGTCCTACACATAGAAAACCAACAAGATTACAATAAAGGCCAAGAAATGACATGCAAACTGAAAATCCAAGAACCATAGGAAGAACCAAGTTGCGACAGCCCCCAAGAAGATGAATAACATGGCAGGAACTCCTAACTACCTGTCAGTCCTAACTCTCAACATTAAGGGACTTAACTCTCCAATTAAGCGACATAGACTGTCTAGTTGGATTAAAAAGCAAGATACTTCTATCTGCTGCCTTCAGGAGTCACAACTTGCCCATAAAAACAAACAACTTTTGAAAGTGAAATGCTGGAACAAAATCTACCAAGCAAATGGCCCCCATAAACAGGCAGGAGTTACAATCCTAATATCAGATAAAATAGACTTTAAAGTAAAATTAGTGAGAAGAGATAAAGTAGGTCGCTACATACTAATTAGGGGAGCTTGCCTTCAGGAGGATATTACATTCTAAATATCTATTTGCCAAAGAACGGAGCACCAAAATTTATCCAAGAAACACTACTTTCCCTTTAATCTTAAAGATCCAAAGATATTAATTGTTGGGAACTTTAACACACCACTATTCTCACTAGATAGATCAACTCAGCAAAAACTAAACAGAGAAATCACAGATCTAAACAACTGCATAGATCAACTAGATTTAACAGACATCTACCGAATATTTCACCCAGCAGCATCAGAATACACGTTTTTCTCAGCAGCACATGGAACATTTTCCAAAATAGACCCCATTTTAGGTCACAAAGCAAATTTGTCCGAATTCAGAAAATGTGAAGTTATACCTTGCATTCTCTCAGACCACAAGGGAATAAAATTAGAACTCAACACCAAAAGCCAGCAAAGAAAGTCCTGTAAAACATGGAGACTGAACAACACACTGTTGAATCACCAGTGGAGCATGGAAGAGATTAGAAACGAAATTCAAATGTTCATGATATTCAACAAAAAGTAACACACAAATTACCAGCTCCTCTGGGACACAGCAAAGGCAGTACTCAGAGGCAAGTTTATAGCTCTGATTTTCTACATCAACAAATTGGAGAGATCTGAAACAAACAATTTAATGAGACATCTGAACCTCCTTGAAAAAGAACAGCAAGATAAACCCCAATCCAGTAGACGGAAAGAAATAATTAAAATTAAATCAGAATTAAAAGAATTAGAATAAAAAAAAAAACATAGAATCAACAAAACAGAGTTGAGAACGTGGCAGAAATGGACCTTTGCCTAGCAAATATCAACACGCTGAAACTAAACCAAGATAAATTAAACGATCTTAACAGGCCCATATCAAGCATTGAAATAGAAACCGCAATAAGAGACCTCCCATCCTAGAAAAGCCCATGACCAGATGGATTTACAGCGGAATTCTACAAGGCTTTCAAAGCAAAACTCACAGCAATACTCCTCCAACTGTTCAATGAAATTGAAAGATAAAGTTCACTACCAAACTCTTTCTATGAAGCCATCATAACCCTCATCCCAAAACCAGGCAGGGACTCATCAATGAAAGAGAATTATAGACCCATTTCTTTGATGAACATTGATGCAAAACTTCTCAACAAAATTTTAGCCAATCAACTTCAACAATTCATCCAAAAAATCATACACCGCAATCAAACAGGATTCATTTCAGGGATGCAAAGCTGGTTCAATATATGCAAATCAATTAATATAATTCATCACATCAACAAGAGCAAGGATAAAAACTACATGGTTATCTCAATAGATACAGAAAAATCATTTGAAGGTACTGGAAAAATTAGGAATCCATGGAACATTCCTCAATACAATAAATGCTGTATATGAAACCTACAGCCAGCATTATAATTAATGGTGAAAAACTAAAGCCATTTCTTCTTAACTCAGGAATGAGACAAGGATACCCACTCTCTCCACTTCTCTTCAATCTAGTATTAGAATGCCTAGCTACAGCAATAAGACAAGATCAAAACATGAAAGGGATCCAAGTAGGGAAATATGAAGTAAAACTCTCCCTCTATACAGATGACATGATTTTGTATTTAAGAATCCCACGGACTCCATTCCCAAATTACTTAAGCTGATTCAAAACTTTGGCAAAGTAACAGGGTATAAAATTAACCCTCAAACATCAATGGCTTTTCTGTATGCTAGCAATGAGAAAAGCATGGCTGAAATCAGGAAGACAACTCCATTTGTAATAGCCCCACAAAAAATAAAATACCTAGGAATTAACTTAACCAAAGAAGTGATAGACCTTTATGATGAAAATTATAAAATCCTGAAAGAGGAAATCAAAACAGAACTTAGAAAGTAGAAAAACCTCCCATGCTCCTGGGTTGGAAGGATCAACATCGTGAAAATGGATTCCCAATGCTATCTACAAATTCAATGCCATACCTATCAATATTCCAACCTCATTCTTCAAGAAAATAGAAGAGGCAATCCAAAAATTCATATGGAACAATAAAAAAACCCAAATAGTAAAAATGATCTTTAACAGAAAGAACAGTGCTGGAGGAATATCAATACCAAATTTCAAACTCTATTACAAATCCATAGTAATCAAAACAGCTTGGTACTGGCACTAGAACAGACCTCAGGACTAATGGAATAGAATTGAAAACCCAGAAATGAACCCACAGACCTATAGCCATCTAATCTTCAATAAGGGAGCTAAAAAAAAGAATGGAAGAAAGACAGCCTCTTCAGTAAATTGTGCAGCAAAATTGGTTAATCACTTGTAGAAAACTAAAGCTAGATCCTTATATATCACCTTGCACCAGAATCAACTCCAAATGGATCAAAGACCTCGAAGTCAAAGTAGACACTCTGAAAACATTACAGGATGGAATAGGAGAAACCCTCGGTCTCCTTGGCACAGGCCGAAATTTTCTTAATAGAGACCTGGAAGCACAACAAATCAAAGAAAGGTTGGACAAATGGGATTGCATGAAATTGCAGACCTTCTGCATGGCAAAGGATATAGCTAACAAGATCAATAGAAACCCACAGATTGGGAGATCTTCACTAGCCATACAACAGACAAGGGTTTCATATTTAAAATATACCTGGACCTCAAAAAATTAAATCCCCCAACAACAAATCCTCAAAGCAACAACTGCCCAATAAATAAGTGGGCTAAAGACTTAAAGAGAAACTTCTCTGAAGAGGAAAGAAGGATGGCCAATAGACACATGAAGAAATGTTCAACTTCCCTAGCCATAAAAGAAATGCAAATCAAAACAACATTAAGATACCACCTCACCCCATTTAGAATGGCTGTAATCAAGAACTCTAATAACAACAGATGCTGGACGGGCTGTGGACACAAGGGAACCTTACTGCATTGTTGGTGGGAGTGTAAACTTGTTCAACCACTTTGGAAATTAGTATGGAGGTTCCTCAAAAGACTCCACATAGAGTTCCCCTATGACCCAGCAATCCCACTTTTGGGCATTTACCCAAATGATCACAAACAAGACCCTACTAAAGCTACCAGCACAGCTATGTTTATTGCAGCATTATTTACCATAGCTAAGATATGGAACCAACCCAGATGCCCCTCAGTAGATGAATGGATCAAGAAAATGTGGTATATATACACAATGGAATTCTATGCCTCCATCAGAAAGAATGACATTGCCCCATTTGTTAGGAAATGGAAAAACTTGGAAAAAATTCTATTAAGTGAAGTAAGCCAGGC